>CM046425.1:20349884-20509884 GCA_025506505.1 Flaveria sonorensis | reverse complement strand
CCCCAAAGTTTATATAATATATAAAAAATAATGACAAAAATAACACATTGTGTTATTTTCAAAACTATGAGTTTTAATAAATACACCAGTGAAAGTATATTGTGCACTTCTAATTGTAAAACATAATGATAGATAACAAGTGGCCAAAGTGAAAAAGAAGAAAATGGCAGAGAAATTCGGCACGGCGCTCACTAATCTATAGAACAATGACAATAATAACCCAAAATGATTTAAAACATAAAATACAATGATAAATACATATAACAAATGATGTAAAATATATAACATAATTAGGTGATGTATTTGACACAACTATCAAAATGCCCTCCTTTTAAAAATAATAGAAGGACACGTGTTAATCCTATAATTTCTCTTAGACTTTTTAGATTAACTACCATTTTTACTATAACCCTACCCAATATATATACTTGACAATGGGTAAAACTTGTTTTATCGAATTATTCTATTAGAAACATTACTCTTTATTTCTTTGCTATCAAGACAAATGTTTATAATTTACATTTAAATCTTATGAAAAGAACATTAAATTGAATCTCTAAATACCTATTACTTCATCTCTTTTTGCTTAAATCTTAAAGATTAACAGTTCAAATTCAAAAAGTAACAAATATTAAAGTAAATTAAAAACCGTTTTAAAAAAGAAAAAAAAAATTAAATACATTTTACATCCTTGAGATTTCATAGAAATTACCACTTGAATCCAAAAATTTTAAAATTTCTTATTTGCATTCAAAAGTTTCACTAAAATTGTCTTTTGAATCCATTTTATTACACCTAACTAACATGGCTAACTTTTTATGTCAACTTTCCAACATGAGAGTTATTTTAGTCAAAATGATTACAAAATAAAGAACCACCTCACATGAGGGTTTTTATGCGTTCAGGCTCTTTTGATAATTACAACTATAATTTGACTCAATAATTGTCTTTTGTTGTTGTATATTGTTAATGTATTTTGGTTTAGTAATCATGTTACTTTTATCCTTTTTGTTAAACATAGATTTTGTCATACCTTCAAATTCCACGTGCGGGGTTTTACCACGAGACGTGTGAACAAACCAGGATCTAACTCATTAGTTACTTAGAACAATACTATATGAAACATTTAAAAAACAACCCTGAGTTTAGAAACTTTAAAACTATGCGGAAGCGTTTTGTAAATAAGCCAAACCCAATGTAATGAAATGTAAAATGCGCAAACACGCGCCAAACCATTATTTAAAACAAAATGTATATTAAATCTCAAATGCAAAACAATGTTTATTCCAATGCATGTTGACCAGTGAGTGCTACTAGGCGCTGCTGCTAACCTCGACCTGAGAATAGCATACTAAAAGAGTCAACACAATGGTTGGTGAGTTCAAGAGTTTGTGTTTAACATAAGCAGTAATAGTTGTAAAACATAAGAAGTGCATTATAATAGATAGCTAGTCTTTATTATAAGTAATAACCATAGTGATTTCGCAATCGAAGCTGACTGTGTTCGCTTGTTTGCCTCCCGTCATGACATACCAGGTCGTGATGATGTTTGTGTTTAGGACAATATTGCACCGTTTGACCTCGAGTCGTACAGGTGGGGCTTTTCAGACCCAGTAGTACTACCCAAAATTTCGCCGCTAGTTACCATTATTAACGATCCGAAAGTGTGAGGACTTTCAAGGTATATCACACTATGTTACACTATACACAACTTATAATAATAAAGCATTTGTAAAAGAGTATGCTATCTCCCCCAAAATGAGAGTGCTTAAAAGTGGGGTATGAACTCACCTGGTGCACCAACAAACAGAATATTGCAAAGCTACGGTGAATGGAAAGACAACCCGTCAAAGGTTACCTGGAACACATGAGTTCATAAGTATGTGTAACCAGAAAGTTTAATAACCATAAGTGCTCAATAAACACGTTGACCCAAGGGTTTTGGAAAACAAAGACTCATTTGGCCTAGTTAACCCGTTTGACCCGTTGGTGACATGTTAATTGAAATCCCGTTTGATCAGGTATAGCAACTCATGTCACATGATTATCATTCAAGTTATTCATGTATGCCATGTCATCAATCTTAGGTTCTATCAAGATCATCATACAAACATAGATTATCATACAACACCTGCGAATCTAAATCAAACATCATGCTCGGCACAAATATAATTACATTACAACTAACAATTTATACATTGAGTATAATAGTGCACTACGTGCTATGTCAAGCCACTCACAACATCACACCCTAAACCCTGCCAATCCTACTAAGTAGGGGCCTCAGATTCGCACACGTGTATGACGATCATTATCACATTACTCCACAAGATTCACACATTTTAACATACACAACAATGATATATTATAATCCTAAACATGGTTCCATGATCTCCTAACATAACCCAACATCTTGCGATATTCCATAAAACCTTGATTTCCAAGTAATCCATCTATTGGACTATTTGAAGATGATACTTACCAAAACCTAAGTGGCGAATCTCATGATGATTACCAAAACCGACACGGTGAAGCTATGCTGAAAATATGATCAAAACAAAGAAAATTAACCAAAGTAAAACTTGGTCAATAGTGGTCAAAGTCAACAGTCAGCATCAGCGGTCGTCCCGAATGACGTCAGCACCCGGCAGTCACGCATCAGCAATAGAGAATTTATCAGACTTAAAAGAATATTTGTGTAATTATTAGGGCTTTAATGTAATTTTATTCATTTACATAAAGAGTATAAATATACTATACTCTAAGGAAGAAGCACTAACAATAAAAAAAGAAGAGAGAATTAGTCTAGTAAGAGAAACATTGAGGTTGTGTGTGTGAGAGAGAATTTTCTTACAAACTCCCTTTGTAATCTCCTAGCCTCATCATCCATATGAATGAATGGAATAGTTATGAATATGTGTTCTTGATTGTTCATCATTCATTTATCATCATACACTAAATTTTGCAATAGATCTTCACTTGAAATCATCAACAGATCTGTGAGATTCCACATCACATATCTGATAAAAGGCAATAATACGATTGCAATATTCGATCCTATGATTATCGAATTTTCACAGTTGGTATCAGAACCTTGGCTCCTTGTTCTTCAAATTTTTCTCAAAAAATTGAACCACAAGTTTGATCTGCAAATTGTTGTTGCTTTTTATGAAATCAAGCTACTATTAGCTTAGATTTGTTATTTTGTGAAGATCTGCAAGTTTTCATATCAATTGAAGTTCATTTGAGCCATTAATTTGAAGATTTAAGGAAACTTGTTCTTCAAGTCTTCAAATGCTCATAAACATGAAATTTTGTTTTTGTTGTTGTTTGATCGAATTTTAGCTTCTAATAGCTTTAGTTTGTGATAACGAACACATCTGCAAAGGATCATATCAATTGATTAACCATAACTCTTGAATTTGAAGATTTTTGAAAATTTTTGTGTTCTTGAGAAAAGTTAACTGTTCTTGAGGAAAAATCATCAAAATCATAAATCTAATGTTTTTAAGATGAAATTGATAGTGGTTTTAGCTTAGAAACATCAAATCTAAGGTTCATTTATCATACACGATAACCAAACATACATTTTTGAACATTGATTCCCAGATCTGAGTTTTTGTTCTTCTTGGTGTTCTTTATGTGTTCATCATCAAAATCCGAGTTTAGATGATGATTATATGAAATTGATAGTTATTTTAGCTTAGAATCACTTATCTATAGCTATTATAACCTTTGGTTTTATCAAATTCCATCAGAAATCCAAGAATCAAAAGTTTGTTCATTCAAGAACATGAAGTTTGACTTTTTCAAAGTCAAACTATTTTGAAATCTCAAAATTCAGCCAAATTTATGATTTAATCTAGATTTAGATTCGTTTATTTATCATTCAATCATTTAAGAATCATTCAACAATCACTCAAACATCAATTTGTGTAAAGAATACACAAAGTACACTTGGAATTCAATTTTTGACCAAGTGTTCTATCATCCATAGCTGATGCACTATTTCCACAGCTGATGCACTATTTCCATAGCTGATACACTATTTCCACAGCTGATGCAGTATTTCCACAGCTGATGCACTATTCCCACAGCTGATGCACTATTTCCACAGCTGATGCACTATTTGCACAGATGATGTGTTATAGTCCAAAGCGGACAAGATTCACACCAGACGTCCCAAAGTCTTTCTTAGCTTCACAGCGGACACACAACTCGTTACACAGCTAATTCACAACACCTACAGTGGATATTTATCATGTCCAAAGCAGACGTTAATCACACAACTCGGTCCACAGCGGATGAGTAAGAAAACTCCACAGCGGACGAGTAAGAAGCTTCACAGCGGACACACTCCTTTACATCTGTCCACAACGAACGAGTAAAGAACAAGAGCATACACAACATTGTCCACAGCGAACATTAAAAATGTCCACAGCGGACGAGTAAATAACAAGACATACACAACTCAAAATGTCCATATCGGACATACACAGCGGATGTGTTAAGACCCATTGAATTGTTCTTTGTTCACAGCTGACCTTATAAACATCACAGCACCAAAGTTTGTTCTCAGAAGTTATAGTGTTCTCGGAAACTTTACATCTTGACCAACTTATAAGTTGTTCTCGGAAGATTTGAGAACTTCATTTTGACTTCCTGTTGATCAAGATATATATACTTCGAAAGAGTTGAGTTACTCTTAATCAAGTCACAAAATCATTTAAATTTTAATTGAGAAGATCCGAATATTGTTACTTTTAAACTAAGCTAGATTAATCTTAGTCCAGCTTAACTAAGTTGTAATTGAACCGAGTTAACTCTTTAATCAGGACGATCTAATTAAATTGAGTTTTGATGATATTTGGATTCGATTAAAATTTTAAAATTTGATTTTGATTGAAACACAAAAACAATTTTCAAATCTTTTTTTTTTTAACAAAACGGAACATTTAACATCATTCACTAACACTCGTGTTTCGAGAAACCAAGCTATCTTTCTTGTTGCAGGTAGAAAGAGGTTTCAAGAATTCAAACAAAGCAAACCAAGCAGCAAAAACCATCCAAACAATAGTAGCAAGTCAAACAAAAGCTGCAACCAACCAAACAACAACAGCATATCAAACATTAGAAACCATTCATTGATTGACAAGACAAACATTCAGTGGTACAAGAGTCATATTGAGAAAGAACTAATGCATTTACATTTGTGTGATCTTGCGAACTCAAGCAACACATTGTCTAATGATTTGATCAAATGCAGGTCAGAGATTGAACAATCTCAAAGAAATGATCAAGTGCAAATCAAGACATTGAATCAACAAAACATCAGTTTAGCTCAAGAGATGAACCAGTTGCAAGACAAAATGGTTCAACAAGAAATCAACCTTGAAGAGTTAACTGCTGAGCTTGCAAAAGCCACAAACATCAACAACACAAACATTCCTCCATTGCCTGAAATTCCTAAAGACAGAAAGATCAATCTATGCTCATTAGCATGCATAGATGAAGTACAAGCATATCGGTAATATTGCAACAATCTAGCATACATGATAAAGGAGGAAAAAGCTTCATATGCAGAGGAACTACAAACTTCTACAAATCTAATCAATTCACTAGAGAAAGAAGTTGATAAATTACTCAAAGAAAATCACATGCAACATCACATTAAGCGTCTAAATCAAGCAATCAATACAGAAAAGGCTACAAATGCAGAATTGAAGATACAGCATAAAGCCTTTGAAGATAAAATCAATTCTCTGCTGAAGGATGTAGACAAACTCCTTGGAGAAAGATTTAGTCTTCAAGCTCAAGTTACAAGCCTCGCTGAATCTCTAACAAAGACAAAAGCAGATCATGCATCAACAAAAGTTGAACTTAAGAATTTAAAGCTGACTGCTAACAAGTTGGAAGAACTACTTGATGCATAAAGAGATCAGTAGAAGAGTGCTAGAACTATATACCATGTTGTTCCTCCTCCTTACGATGATAGCTACACAGAAATGCCAACTTTAATGACAAGTCTAGTCAAAGAAGATTCAAATATGCATGATCATCATCCAACAGACAAACCATCCACTATCACTCAAATCACTTCTCCTGAAACAGCATCAAAGCTGTACCTCAAACCTGAATCATCATAGAATGAAACCTTTCATTCCTGTGATGGTTAAGATGGAGATCCTGCAAGTGATAACAGTGATGAAGAAACCAACCAACCAAACAAAGCAACATTGACATGTACTAACCATGTCATTGAAGAAATCAATCCAAAACAAACACAGCCATAGAAATCAAAAGCAGCAAAGCCTGACAACAAACAAAAGGCTATGGTTCTCTATGAGAAATTCAAACCAGCTAGATTTCTTGAACCAGAATTAACAAAGGCCGAACTAAAGGCAGAGATTAAGATGGAGTTAAAGAACAAGCTGAAGCCTGAGGTATAAGAAATCAAAGAACAGGTGAAGAGGAAGAAAATCAGATCTAAAAGAAAGAATAAAAATCAGACCAAGTCTTCTACACCTGATCCAAACCAACCATCAACCTCAAAAGCTACATTAGAAACTCCAAAACAACAACCAATTCTCTATGAGACATGCAATTCAGATTCACACAACATGTCTGAGTGTAAAAACACTGAGAGTGATACATATATATGTCCTTACAAGAGAAAGCAACAAAAACAACCAAGACAAAAGGCTGTGAAGTTCTAATCAAATCCAACTTCATCATCCAAGCCTAAGGGAAGAAAATCCAGACCTACTCCTTACTACTTAAATTATGACATGGAGAATCATACCACTTCAGAGTATTCGTACAACAACTCTCCAATATCATAACACAAAAGAGGTCAAAGATCTTATCATCCATCAGAGTCGTACTCACCGAGATCGGAGCATGAGTACTATAACAGACGTCATAGCTACTCTTTTCCTCGATCACATCAACATGGGTATGATTTTAAACATTATGATATTCATGATTATTAGGCACCAAGGCATTATCCTAAGTCATAAACACAACATAAGTATGACAGATATAAGAATAATACTTGGCATAATGGCTATCATAGAAGATCACATCCATCAAATTATTATATCATGATTATAATTCTTATGATGAATATGATCACTTGCCTAGGAGAAACAAACATGATCAAGGACATAGATCATTTGCGTCTACAAAACTTTCAAAAGAAAACTAGATTTTCTAAACCAACCAAAAGATTTTCAAAAGCTAAACAAACTCCTTTTGTTAAACAAACTAAAGTTGAGTCAGTTGGTTCAAAATCAAAACAATGTTGGAGAAAGAAAACAATTTCAGGAGGTGAATCTGATACATCATCAAAACAAGATAAACAAACTCCTTTTGTTAAACAAACTAAAGTTGAGTCAGTTGGTTCAAAATCAAAACAATGTTGGAGAAAGAAAACAATTTCAGGAGGTGAATCTGATACATCATCAGATAAAGCAAAATCATACATATACCAGTAAGTCACATATAAAGATACTAGTGGATAGCTTAGGATAGTAATGGCATTGGTTGAAATATATAACGGATTTGATAGTGTGATAAGCACAGTTATGGAGGCCGGCCAACCCAAGAAAAGTTTGCAGTGACTGATCCCTTCCCATGACAGGAACATTCTTCCTGCTCATGATGTTTATGATGTAACTGAGCCAAATGGAGCAGAAATTAACCATGATTCAATGCAGGGCATCAATCATTCATCAAAACTAATGGCAATGCAAGAAACAACCGATGTTTCATTCCATCTACTTAGTCTGATTACATTGCTACATGGACTAACTGTTGATGATCTCTATTAATTTGATAACACATATGCCATTTTTTTATTTTCTCAAACCCAAAAATCCTAAAAAGAAATTAGAAAATCAAGAAAAATCCAAAAATATTACTATCGAATCTTCCTACATTTACATGAGAAATGATACTACACTCATCTACTATCTTCTGCATCTATTTTTCAAATCAATAAAGACTAACAAGGCGCTGTTTGATATGTCAGTAGGCTCAGCTTGGATTCAAGATAAGCATATTTTTTATGAACAAAATCAATATGCATTGTGGACCAAAACCATCTTAGGGTATTGGTAAGCTATGACTTTTCCAATGTTTGCTTGTGTGGTTACCTAAACACACCATACAAAAATTGTTTATAAATATTTCATTAATAAAAGCATCTATTTCTCCTTTGTTGTATGTAAATAAAAACCTGGAGTAAACATAAGGACAACTTCTGTTGTGCTGAGCACAGACCTAGTTAACCTTGCATTAAAAGTGCTGATGCATGCCAAAAAGGCAAAGAAAAGAATCTCAATGTAGATCAAAGCTAAAAGAATCCCAATGAGGATCAACTTCTAATGTGAAGTGTAAAAGAATCTCAATGTGGATCAAATCCAAAAAGAATCCCAAAGTGGATCATATCATGAGAATTTATACTCTAAGTAGCCTAGTTCAAGTTGTGATAAAGTGACACCTTGCATTTCATGAGGAGGGTTATTCTTCTATACTTCTGAGTGTGGGGTACTTAATTAGCATATCTAATGAAACTTAAACATGATAAATATCACAAAGTGTTAAAAATAGATCCTTGTATGAGTTTAAGTGGACAAACATACTTACAATCAACTTTGTTCTTTGTCTATGTCTATTCCTATTTTAAATTCTTACATGTAGAGGATTTTAGATTAGTATGATCTCATTGCAGTTGAAGGATTCATGCTTGTAAATATCATAATTTTGAAAAATCTAAAATTCCAAAAAGATTTGTCTTTTTTAGTATTTTTCTTAGTTTTCGCTGATTTACATGTGTTATTGATTTAGGAGTGAAACTTCCATGCAATACCTTTATCGAGAAGATTTAAACTTTTATAGGTGATGAATTGCATAACATGCCTGAGTCTCTCATTCAGTTCAAGATGTCAAGTGAACACTCCTGCTTCCTTAAAAGATCTCCTGCCAGTTGCTGAGAACTAAGAATCCTCCTCTTGGTGTCTCATACACAAAAGTTCCTCACCCTCCAAAGCTTTTGTTGAAGGAGAGTATATGTCAAGTCTAAAGAATATCTGATGCTTCTCCTTCACTTCTAAAGTTGAGATAAAGCTACTGATATTGCCACCTGTGCAATCCACTGTGTATGCAAATGGGTGTATTTTCAAGTCTTCAAAATAAGACTAGAGGATCAAGCAAGTCTGTATGTGCCAAAACAAAGTCTTTTTCTCCATGCCTTTTTCTTTTCTGAAGCTTCTAAGAAGATGCTACCAAAAAGGGGGAGAAGACTGCACTTCAAGACTGCACATCATTCAACATCCAAAGTTTTTGATAATCATAAGGTTTTGGCAGCATCATCTTAGGGGGAGTATTGTTGGACTATTTGAAGATGATAATTACCATAACCTAAGTGCCGAATCTCAAGATGATTACCAAAACCGACACGGTGAAGCTATGCTGAAAATATGATCAAAACGAAGAAAATTGACCAAAGTCAAACATGGTCAAACTTGGTCAACCATGACCAAAGTCAACAGTCAGCATCAGAGGCCGTCCCGAATGACGTTAGCACCCGGCAGTCACACATCAGTAATAGAGAATGTATCAGACTTAGAAGAATATTTGTGTAATCATTAGGGCTTTAATGTAATTTTGTTCATTTATGTAAAAAGTATACATAGACTAAGTGTAGTAATTTATACTCTAAGGAAGAAACACTAACAATAAAAAAAAATAAGAGATTTAGTCTAGTGAGAGAAACATTGAGGTTGAGTGTGTGTGATCGAGAATTTTCTTACAAACTCCCTTTATAATCTCCTAGCATCATCATCCATATGAATGAATGAAATATTTATGAATACGTGTTCTTGATTTTTCATCATTCATTCATCATCATACATTAAATCTTGCAACTGATCTTCACTTGAAATCATCAACAGGTCTATGAGATGCCGCATCACAGATCTGATAAACAGTAACAATACGATTACAATATTCGATCCTAAGATTATTGAATTTCCACACCATCAAGGATTCATATGACCCAATTAACTGACTAACACACTAGACATCATTCTAGCATGATCCTAACATCATAAATATGCCCAATCCATAATATCTAATGATTCACATCAATAAAGTTTCCCTTTCGGGAAAGTAACACCCAAAATCAATCTCTTACCCAATTCATTCAAAAAATCACCAACTTTATACCTAATGAAGTTCATAACAATCATCTAGACATGATAAACATCATCAATTCATTATAATTCTCAAATCTCATGCATAAAAGTTACTACTTATAGTAGGGTATGAACAACACGTAAATTTTATGAATTCCTTGCATAATCCACGTAAACTAACATCAATGCAATACAACTAACATCACAACATCATCCAACATCAACAATTTAGATGTTAACCATGTTAATTGTACTAGGGTTGTACTTGAATCAAAAACAATGAAAAACTAACTAAAATGTTACCTTTAATCGTGTAATGATCAAGGATTATGCTTGCTACATGTTGGAACACTTGAAACGAAGCCAAAAATGATGTTCTTGAAAGATTGAAGGTTAAAATCGCAGGAATAGGGTGGGGAAGATGGTTTCGGCTGAATTGGGGTGTGGGAGGGGGCTAGGGTTTGATTTTTAGTTTATATATGGTAAGTATTTCTTGATTAACCCTTATTGTTTTATAATTTGTAAATCTTGTTTTTAAATGTTTTTAAATCATTTTTAACCACATAAAACATGAATCATTATCAACTAACAATAATCATATAATCCAACTTGTACACACCACACATGAATCATAAATCACACGTAGTCACATTATAATGCGAAAACCGTAAATAACACTTAACATTCATGAATCACATAACCACATGTTTATAATGAATATTATTAATTAAGTTATTATTCGTTAGCCAATATTAGTTATTGTTAAGTCACAAATGTTAAACGACAACTAGTGTATGCGCACGACACGTGTATGCAAGACCTAACAGAACTAATGGAGTTTAGTAAAGGAAAATTACCGGATGTCACATTATCCCCATGTTGAAAGAATTTTCGTCCCAAAAGTTGCATTACATGGTTGTGTTACATCACTGGTCTACTGCATTGGCACAAAGAAATCGAGTGAGTTGTCACATCATCCCCATGTTAAGGGGAATTTCGCCTCGAAATTTTGACATTACCTTCACGGGTTGTCGTTGTTGTTTCAAACAAATAAGGATACTTGAGCTTTATCTGGTTCTCACGTTCCCACGTGAACTCCGGTCCATGTATTGAGTTCCAATGAACCTTAACTATTGGAATCTTGCTCTGCTTAAGGGTCTTGACCTCACGGTCCATCACCTTAACTGGTTCTTCAATGAATCGTAATTGTTCATCTACTTGCACCTCCTTGAGTGGACAACCAAAGTCTCGTCAGATATACACTTCTTTAGATTGGAGACGTGAAACACATTGTGAACTCCACTCAACGAGTTAGGCAGATCTAATTGATAGGCCATGGGACCAATTCTTTCCAGAATCTCAAATGGTCCAACATAACTCGAATTAAGCTTGCCTTTTTTGCCAAATCTAATCACGCCTTTCCATGGTGAGACTTTCAGCAATACCTTGTCTCCAACCTGAAACTCCAAAGGTTTCCGTCGCTTGTCTGAGTAGCTCTTCTATCGGTCCAGTGCTGCAGCCATGCGATTTCGTATCTACAGGATATTTTCAGTAGTCTCATGCACCAATTCAGGGCCAGTCACCTGACTATCTCAAACTTCCGCCCAACAAACTGGTGATCTACACTTTCGTCCATACAACGCCTCAAATGGTGCTGCCTTAATGCTAGTTTGATAGCTATTGTTGTAAGAAAATTTCACCAAAGGAAGATGGACTTCCTAATTGTTCCCAAAGTCTATTACATAGGCCCGCAACATGTCCTCTAGAGTTTGAATAGTGCGCTCGCTTTGCCCATCGGTTTGCGGATGATAAGAAGTGCTCATGTCCAAGCGCGTACCTAAAAATTATTGCAATGATTGCCAGAAATAGGAGTTAAAGTGAGCATCACAATCAGAAATGATTGAAATTGGTACACCATGTCTCGAAAATAAATTCGGGTTAACTTATCCATTTTGTCTGTTTCTTTAATTGCTAGGAAGTGAGCAGACTTAGTCAATCGATCCACAATCACCCATATCGTGTCACAACCGTTAGGAGTTCTGGGTAATTTGGTAATATAGTCTATGGAAATCTGCTCCCACTTCCACAAAGGAATTTCAGGTTGTTGAAGTAACCCAGATGGCTTCTGGTACTCAACTTTCACCTTAGAGCAGGTTAAACACTTGCTCATATATGTAGCTACATCCACCTTCATATTAGGCCACCAATAATGCTCCTTCAGATCATGGTACATCTTGTCAGAACCAGGATGTATTGAATATTTAGACTTGTGCGCCTCACTCATAACCAAGTCCTTGAGATTTCCATACAAAGGTACCCAAAGTCTATCCATGAAATAACGGATTCCATCGGCTTTCACCTCAAATTGCCTGTCCATCCCACATAATGATTTGGATTCAACATTTTCCGCTTTCAAAGCTTCTGTCTGAGCTTCCTTGATTTGTTCAGGCGATTGTGTGCTAATCGTAATCTGTAAAGCTCACGCTCGTCGTGGTGTAGCTGTTTGCTTTCTGCTTAAGGCATCAGCAACCACATTTGCCTTTCCCGGGTGGTATTTAATAGCACATTTGCCTCATATTCAGCTCTTTCTGCTCGAATATATGCTGAAGACTCTTGTGATCGGTATAAATAATGCATTTGGTACCGTACAAGTAATGTCTACAGATCTTCAAGGTAAAGACTACTATGCCTAATTCCAAATCATGGGTAGTGTAGTTCTTTTTGTGCACTTTCAGTTGTCTCGAGGCATAGGCTATCCCTTTGTCACGCTGTATCAGAACACAACCGAGCCCTTGAATACAAGCATCACTGTAAACCACGAAGTCATCGCTTCTCTCTGGTAATGCTAATATTGGTCACTACAAAGTTTCTATTTCAACAACTGTAAAGCTGCTTCTTGACTCTCTCCCCATTTAAACGTTGCACCCTTATGTGTCAAAGCAGTGAGAGGTTGTGCAATTTTGGAAAACCCTTCAATAAAGCGTCGATAATATCCTACTAGTCCAAGGAATTATCGTATCTTACTAGGCGTTTTGGGAACTAACCAATTCTTTATTGCGTCAACCTTTGCAGGATCTACATGGATTCCTTTTTCATTAACAATGTGACCCAAAAATTGCACCTCCCGAATCCAGAAGTCACACCTAGAGAATTTGGCATACAATTGTTCCCTTTTAAGCAGTTCTAAGATTAACAACAGATGCTCCTCATGCTCTTCTTTGGTCTTAGAATAGATCAATATGTCATCGATAAACGCAATGACAGACTGATTGAGGTAGGGTTTGCAACCACGATTCATAAGATCCATAAATGTCGTAGGTGCATTAGTCAACCCAAATGGCATGACCAAGAATTCATAACGGCCATAACGAGTTCTGAATGTTGTCTTCGATATGTCTTCCTCTCGAACTCTTAATTGATGATAACCGGACCTCAAATCAATCTTGGAATAATAACTGGATCCCTGAAGTTGATCAAACAGGTCATCAATACGAGGTAAAGGGTATCGATTCTTGATCGTGACTTTGTTGAACTCTCTGTAATCAATACACATTCGGAATGTGCCATCCTTCTTCTTAACAAAAAGGATAGGAGCTCCCCATGGTGATGAGCTTGGTTGGATAAAGCCTTAATCCAACAGTTCCTGAAGTTGTGCCGATAATTCCTGCAGTTCATTCGGTGCTAGTCGGTAAGGTGCTCTCGTAATTGGAGCTGCTCCGTAAATCAAATCGATTTGAAACTCAACTTGACCATGAGGTGGTAGTCCAGGAAGATCCTCTGGAAACACCTTTGGAAAATCATGAACTACTAGGATATCCTCAATCTTCCTCTCTCCTTGCTGCTTGTCAGTTACTAGGGCCAATATGGCTAGACGACCTTTGCACATCAATTTCTGCACTTTCATAAATGATACGAAACCTATCACTGCACCACCCTTTTCACCCTTAACCGCAAGGATTTCACCACCCTCAAGAGGAATACGTACTATCTTCTAACGACATACTACTTCTGCCTGCTTCTCGGATAACCAATCCATGCCCACAACCACATCAAAACTCCCAATCCTAATAGGCATAAGGTCAATGTCAAAGATGTGTCCGGCCAGTTCTATCTTACAATTTTTGTGAATATGCGTAACATGAATTTGCTTACCATCAGGTAATTCTACGGTATATTTAGATTCCAAAGTAGAAGGCATATCACTTAAGAGACTACTAAACTTATTAGAGATAAAACTTCTATCGGTTCCAGTATCAAACAACACAGTAGCATAACGACCATTAACAGGAAATTTACCAGTAATAGTAGTAGGGTCGTTTAGAGCCTCACCTGTACCCATGACAAAAGCTCTTCCTTTGGCTCCACCATTATTGCCACCGTTGTTATCGCCATTGCCGCCATTGTTGTTGTTGTTGACACCATTCCCAGTACCATTTCCATTCTTCTTTAATTAAGGGCAGTTCCTCTTGTAATGCCCTTCTTTTCCACACTCAAAGCAGCCTTTTGATGTCTCCTATGTTTGTTGTGGTTTCTTCATCAATTCGCCACGACAGACTTTTGCCGCGTGCCCTAGCTTCCCACAACGTTGACATTTGAAGTTGTCACACCTACCGGTATGATGATAGTTGCATCAGTTGCACTTTGGATACTTCCCCATGTATCCACCTTGTCCTTGGGTTATCGAAGCTGATTGGTTGAAGTTGAGATTATTGTCAAATTTCCTCTGCTGCTGCTGCTGAGGTTCATTGTTTGATGTTGAACCTTTGCTGCTTGAACCATCCCACTTACACTTATTATCGGGTACACTTGCCACCGTGCCCCGTTTAGGTAACTTTTCCTCCTCCACCGCCTGGTCCGTTAGCTTGTGAGCTAACAGGATGGCTTGTTGTATGGTAGTGGGGTTAGAGGCTGTCACCATACTCTGGATCTCAGGCTATCACCTAATTCATTCATAAATTCACCAACTTTATACCTAATCAAGTTCATAACAATCATCTAGACATGATAAACATCATCAATTCATCATAATTCCCAAATCTTATGCATAAAAGTTACTACTTATAGTAAGGTATGAACAACACGTAAATTCCTTGAATTTCTTGCATAATCCACGTAAACTAACATCAATGCAATACAACTAACATCATAACATCATCCAACATCAACAATTTCGACTTTAACCATGTTAATTGAACTAGGGTTGTTCGTGAATAAAAGACAATGAAAAACTAACCAAAATGTTACCTTTAATCGTGTAATGATCAAGGAATATGCTTGCTACACATTGAAACACTTGAAACCAAGCCAAAATTGATGTTCTTGAATGCTTGAATGTCAAAATCGCAAGGAATGGGGTGGGGAAGATGGTTTCGGCCCAATTGGGGTGTGGGAAGGGGCTAGGGTTTGATTTTTAGTTTATATATGGTAAATATTTCTTGATTAACCCTTATTGTTTTATAATTTGTAAATCTTGTTTTTAAATGTTTTTAAATGTTTTTAAATAATTTGTAACCACATAAAACATGAATCATTATCAACAAACAATAATCATATAATCCAACTTATAAACACCACACATGAATCATAAATCACATGTAGTCACGTTATAATGCGAAAACCATAAATAACACTTAACATTCGTGAATCACATAACCTCATATTAATAATTAATATTATTAATTAAGTTATATTGGTTAGCCAATATTAGTTATTGTTAAGTCACCAACGTTAAACAACTAGTGTGTGCTCACGACACGTGCATGCAAGACCTAACGGAACTAATGGAGTTTAGTAACGGAAAATAACCGGATGTCACATTATCCTCATGTTGAAAGAATTTTTGTCCCGAAAATTGCGTAACATAGTCGTGTTACATCACTGGTCTACTGTATTGGCACAAAAAAATCGAGTGAGTTGTCACAGATTTCTTTAGTTTGAAGTTTAATTATGTTTATAATGATTGATGTTTTATGATTATTTTTATGGATAGTTAATGTTATATTGTTTGTTGTTCTTATGCTTTTTTTATAATCTGTTTTTTATGGTTGTGATTCATATAGTTTGTAACATATGAATTGTTTGTTTATTTGTATATATTTTTGTGGTGTATGTTTTATAATGTTATAAATGAGTCCATATTAATGGTGATTCAAAAAATACTGACTTATCATTTCTAGTAATTCAAATCGTAATGGTGATTATCAAAAGAGACCGAATGCCTTAAACCTCTCACGTAAGGCTAATTTTTAATTTTCTAATTGTTTTGACTAATATGCCCATAATGTAGGTAACTTAACGGCGTTAATTAGGAGTAGTTAAGTGGATTCAAATGGTAATTTTTGTGAAACTTTTGGATGCAAATGACAAAATTTAAACTTTTGGATTCAAATGGCAATTTATATGAAACCTTGTAAAACATATGAAACCTCAGTAATATAAAACACATTTAACTCCTAAAAGTATAACCACTTCGCTTATAGTTGAAACCCTTGAAAAAACAATTAGTTGTTTTACAACAATAAATTAAAAAAAGAAAATAGAAACACAACCGTGACAGAAGCCTTTTAGTTTTATTTGTAGACTTGATATACCCAAGAGTTTACTATTCAGACAATTATTTTAACAAAAACTAGCAAAACTCTAGGAATTTATGAAATAATTTGCCAGATCCAAGAAGAAACGCAAAACATGCCTACCAAAAAAGAAAAAAGAAAAGGAACCCATTGTTACAAATTTATGAAAAGAGTTTTCAAGAGTTGCTGAATTATGGAAAAGTACTCCATAAAAACAATATGGCAGGTTTATTAAAGTTGCGAAAGTATGACATTTTATAAATACACCGTTTAAATGTTATATCTTAATGATTTTCACATTTCACAATGCATCTAAGCATGGTACTATAGCACGGCAACACTAAAAATTATTATCGTGTAGCCTAATTAAATAGTAACAGAATAACACATACATTGATTGTTCTTAAATCATATAAAGCGTGCACCAGTTTTCAGCCCATGCCACAATGTTTTTCTAATATTCTTCTGCTGCACGTGCGATACATGTGAGGTTAAACATCAAAAGAGATTTTAGTCATTACAGTGTCATTCTAAACATCAAATGATCAAAAACATTGCATGGTGCATACCAAAATGATATATATGTAAAGAGAAACTTTCAATACCTAATCAGTTTTAAATAAAGAATTGTAACTGGATAATTAGTTGTAATACGTAAGTGGGTTATATAATTGTATAACTGCTCTACTTGCTCACCTCTCACTAAATCTGATATGCATTACGTAGATGATAGCTTGTACGAAGCTTCTGCTCGTGCTTCTTCCAGCTTACCAAGAAGCTCCTTCATGAAAGGACCGGTGGTTCCATGAGTGATGCACAATACATCAACTGCTTGTGTCAGTGATTTAACGGCTTCTTTTGTGTATCCTAGTAACCTGCAAAAGTGCAACTATTTCATATATTATCAGTAGAGCTCTTTGCATAAATTAACGATACACAATGTTGCATTTCAACCAAGCCGAGTTTAGCAGGTCATTTCTTACTTTTTCAACAGAAATCTCTTGGTATTTTTTTAGATTTTGAGGAACCTACATTAATAGTCCATGTGATGGGAGATTGAATCACAGAAATGACTTAAGATAGATAAAATAAGTAGAAGAGGTAAAGATGAAGATTGAAAACAAAATTCTATGAGAAAGATGATGTAAGGAAGGGAATGTTTGATTGTATTCAATGGCAAATTACATAGAAAAAGGTATGAAATGGACATCTAACAACCCAGGGAACTTCCCTCTCTCATTCGTAACTAACTGCTCCTTCTATTCCCTTCCTATTTAATAGTAAACAACTTCTATCCATTTTTCATTTTCCCCCTCCTGGAATACACAAGTAACGCCTTAGATCCCTTATCTTTCGTATCACTGCCCTCCCCTTCAAGTATAGTCTTGTCCCCAAGACTAAAATCGGGAAACTGCTGCTTAATCCACTCGGTCTCTTCCCATGTAGCATCATCCACGAATTGGCCCTGCCACTGAATTAACCACTGTTCCATCAAGTCAGACCCATCCCAGACCACACGAGTTGCCAGAACGGTTTGTGGAATTAAATGAGGATCCTCGGCCATATCCAATTCGGGAGGTAAAGTTGTTTCCGTAGGCCCCGAGACTACCTTCTTTAAAAGCGATAAATGAAATACAGGATGGATTTTGGAAGTATTGGGTAAGAGCAGCTTATAAGCAACCAGACCTACTTTCTCCAATATTTGAAATGGACCAAAAAACTTAGCTGCTAATTTGGGATGAATTTGATTTGCCACCGATAACTGACGATACGGTTTTAATTTGACATGAACCCATTCTCCCTCCAAAAATTGGATCTGACGACGCTTCTTGTCGGCTTGAAGTTTCATCACTCCTTGAGCCTTAGATAAGTGTGTTTTGAGTTGCTGTAAGGCTTCATCCCGGTCCTGTAGGTCCTTAGCCACTTATTCAACTCGAGTTTCCCCTGGAATAAATTGGAATACCGAAGGAGGTCGACGGCCGTACACTGTTTCGAAAGGAGTAATACTAGTGGAAGAGTGGAAAGTGGAATTGTACCAAAATTCGGCCCACGGTAGCCAAAGAGACCAAGTTCGTGGCTGGTCCACTGCAAAGCAACGAAGATAAGATTCGAGACAACGATTAATAATTTCAGTTTGCCCATCGGACTCCGGGTGATAGGCGGAGCTCATGTGGAGTTTCATGCCCATAGATCGGAATATTTCCTGCCAAAATTTACTAAGGAATAAAGGGTCCCGATCGCTCACAATGGTTTTAGGAATGCCATGGTGACGAATAATTTCTTTGATGAATACGTCTACCACAGTCTTAGCCGTATAAGGATGCTTTAACAAAATAAAATGAGCATACTTTGATAATCTATCGACCACAACCAAAATTACCGTATATCCTTTGGAAGGAGGTAACCCGACTATAAAGTCCATGGACAAATCCTCCCAAATAGCCTCCGGAATGTCGAGGGGCTGTAATAGACCTCCAGGAAGTACCGAACTTGCTTTACAACGTTGACATATATCGCATGAACGGATAAATTGTTTAACTGTGGAAGTCATACCTATCCAATAGACATTTGCTGCCAACCGCCGATAGGTCCTATAGAATCCCAAATGGCCACAAGTAGCTGTCACATGAAACTCGTGGAGCAGAGCAGGGATGTATTTTGAAGATCGAGAAATGACCAAGCGGTCCTGATAAAACAGGACATTATTCTTGATCGAATAGCCAGGATACTTACGCAGCGAAACTTTTAATTTGGCCCGAAACGATTGAATTTCAGCATCCTGTTGAGCTTCCTCAATAAGTAGCGTGCCTTGCAACCATATAAGGGCGGAAGTCGCTTGAAATAAGTGGCCTGAATCTGCCCGACAGGACAGGGCATCGGCTGCCCGATTCTCTCTACCAGGCTTGTATAGAATGTCAAAGTCATAACCCAACAATTTGGCTACCCAATTCTGTTGATCAGACGACGATACCCGTTGCTGTAACAAAAACATCAAACTCTTCTGGTCTGTGCATATGGTGAATTTCGATCCCAACAAGTATGGACGCCAATGTTGAACCGCCAAAACTAAAGCCATCAATTCTCTTTCGTATGCGGATTTGGATAAGTTGCGGTCGCTTGACACTTTATTGAAGTATGCAATTGGTTTCGTATGTTGCATTAGGACTGCCCCTAAACCACATCTTGAAGCATCACATTCTATAACAAAAGGAACGGAAAAGTCGGGTAGATAAAGTACGGGAGCGGTCACCAAGGCCTGTTTAAGGCTGTCAAAGCGGTCCGAGCCACCGGAGTCCAAAGAAAAGCATCCTTTTTGGTAAGGTTCGTTAATGGCCTTGCGATGCTGCCATAATTCAGAACAAACTTGCAATAATACCCCGTCAACCCTAGAAAACCTCAAAGGGCTTTCAATGTAGTAGGAGTAGGCCATTCTACCATAACAGCCACTTTCGCTGGATCCATCGAAGCCCCCTGACCATCAATCACATGACCCAAATAGTCAATGGACTGTTTACCAAAACTACACTTACCTAGATTAGCTTTGAACTGACGATGGACTAGAATGTTGAATACTTGGGTCAAATCAGCCATGTGAGTGTCCCATGTAGGACTGTGGACTAAGATTTCATCAAAAAATATCACCACTTTGTGTCGAAGTAGGGGTCGGAATATCTCGTTCATCACAGCCTGGAACGTAGCCGGTGCATTCATTAAGCCAAAAGGCATCACTAAATATTCATAATGGCCGTCGTGGGTACGAAATGCTGTCTCGGCAATGCTATCCGGGTGCATTCGAATTTGGTTATAACCAGATTTAAGGTCTAATTTCGAAAAGAAATAAGAGCAGTGTAACTCGTCAATAAGTTCATCCACCACGGGAATAGGATACTTGTTCGGAATCGTGGCGTTGTTTAATGCGCGATAATCGACACACATGAGCCACGAGTGATCTTTCTTGCGAACTAATATAACTGGACTAGAGAAAGCACTAGTACTATGTCTAATCATGCCCATTTGAAGTAATTCCCGCACCTGCCGTTCAATCTCTGCCTTTTGCACATGTGGATAACGGTATGGGCGAACACAAACCGGATCTTGACACGACAACTGAATGCGATGGTCATAAGAACGGACCGGAGGAAGCGATGATGGGGGTTGAAAAACAACCTCAAATCGGTGTAAGAGGGAGTCCAGAGTGGACTGTTGAGAATCAGTTAAAGAAGAAGAATCAGCCTAAGCAACAGGAGAGGATCCTGAATCGGTCAAGCCTTCGATAGACAGCAATGAATGAAGCGCTGATATCGAAACCTGCCTTATGCGCAATCCTTGCAAGTGGACAAACACCCCTTGGTGATGAAAACGCATCCATGACTGTTCCCAAGTATGCACAACTTCCCCCAACGAACTTAACCATTCCAATCCCAGAATAAAATCCAACGACCCTGTGTCAAATACTAGCGCATCCACAGAAAAAGAACAAGAACCGATGGTAATGGGAAGAGCCACACATCGTTCATGGACAAAGACAAAATGTCCATCCCCCAATTTGATCTTAATGCCCTTAAAGTGAGAGGAAGATAAACCCAGAGCTGTAACTAACAACCGAGAGATGAAGTTGTGGGAAGCTCCAATGTCCACCGACATATAAACCGAGAATCCCCATAAACAACCTTCTAATTTCATTGTTGTAGACAACTCCTGAGCAGCTAAAGTACCCATGAGTTCCACTAAGTTACACGCGCCCATCGTTACCTCCGAGTCATTTTCGGGTGAAGATAAGGGCTCCACTTGTAAGACACAGTGATCCCCACTAGGCACCAACTCCTTGTTGTCTCCCAGAAGCAACACCCGAAGCTTACCCTCCAGACATTTATGAGCCGGTCCGTATTGTTGACCGCAGCGAAAGCATAGGCCCTTCTCGCGTCTGTCTTCCCATTCTGCCCTTGACAACGAACGCATCCCCCGATCACGAGGTGAAAGTTGTCACAGATCGGCGACCGGAGAAGAGACTTTAGGGGATAACACCGACCGAGGAAACTTAGATTTAAGGGGAAACCATTTGTCAGCAGGCTGCACAGAAGAGATGGGCTTAGATTCAAAGCGGCCTATATGAGAAGACCCCTCTTGAAGCCCAACAGGCTGAGACCCCGTAGGGTTCAAATAACGAAAACGGCCCAACGTAGAGTGGCCGGAATCTGGCCGGAGCATCAATTCCACATCCTTTTCTAGATACATTACGTCTAAACGAGATTGAGGTCGGTGAAGCCGGAACCATTTTTTCACATCGTCTTTCAAACCCGCCACGAAATACCCGATTGCTTGCGATTCTAGTAAACGAGGAACCAGGGACAGGAGATACTCGAAATCATCTATGTAATCGAAAATGGATTCCGCCTGTTTGATTGTTGCCAATTGCTCATATGGGTTTTGAATCTCCAATCCACTAAAACATTGGAGTAGTTCCAATTGGAACCCGGCCAAGAGATAGTAGGACGAACCTAGGTGATGATCGTGAACTAGTGTTGAGCGACCCCAATCATGCTTAACCGAGCTAAGTGTAGACGATCAACATCCGACTTCTGATTCAAATCGAAGTATAAATTGGCTTTTTGGATCCATCCCTACGGATCAAACCCGGAAAATTCCAGCAATTTCACCTTCTTAACCGCCCAGGGAAGGGGTGACGGAGAATCGGTGGTATCCGATGTACCCGGTCGAGACTTAGAACCAGAATAAACGAAAACTGGACCTGAACTCCCAGAACCCGAGGAATCCTCTACCATCTTCTTCTCCTGTTTCGCTAACCAAGCTAGCATCACCTTACGGAATTCACTCGACTCACCACGCTCAACCTCAAGGGTTTGAAGAGAGCTGCGAATTTCCGCCACATCAGATTGTAATTGCTTAATCTGAGTCTCCTGTGCATCCAAACGAGTAGTACGAGTTTCCATGGTAATCGAGAGTGGAAATGAACAAGAAGCAGGTGCAAGGGCAGGTTGGACCAATGATGGGAGATTGAATCACAGAGATGACTTAAGATAGATAAAATAAGTAGAAAAGGTAAAGATGAAGATTGAAAACAAAATTCTATGAGAAAGATGATGTAAGGAAGGGAATGTTTGATTGTATTCAATGGCAAATTACATAGAAAAAGGTATGAAAAGGACATCTAACAACCTAGGGAACTTCCCTCTCTCATTGCATAAAGCAAGAGCCAATAACTTTCTAACAAATTCGTAACTAACTACTCCTTCTATTCCCTTCCTATTAATAGTAAACAACTTCTATCCATTTTTCATTTTCCCCCTCCTGGAATACACAAGTAACGCCTTAGGTCCCTTATCTTTCGTATCACCGTGTGATTTGGCCAAAATTACAGATCTCTCATCTATCAATACAATTTACAAATCCAGTACTTACTTTCACTTGTGGTTTAACCGCCAAACTTAACAGCCCAGCCTTGACTCTTTTTAGAAAAAACCGTTTTACCCCTTTAAAACTTACAACTTTGGCCCTCTAAATATATTATAATGTTTCTTTATATTTAATACTTATATATATAAACACACACGATTTTAGTCTCTGCAAACATAACTCTCTTCACCCACTCTGAGCCGCCGCGTAAACACCCTCTCTCCCTCTCTACTTCCCTACTCATTTTGCCGTGGTCTTTCTCCCTTTTATTTTCGTCCATGTTGCCACTGAACCCACAGCTTCAGGAAGGGATCTCCAAGTTGGATATACAGGCCACAAAATGTCAAAAACAAATATCTTACACCTTTATTTGATATTTTCCCTCAATTACGACGCCTATATCATCTAATAGGTGTTAGGTATCTTTACGCAGCGGAAATAAACACAAAACACTCGTATGCACACGAAAGCAATAAGAACACGAGAATTTAACGTGGTTCGGTCGGTGTGACCTACGTCCACGGGCTGCAACTAGGGTTTTTCTTTATTGCTCAGTACAAAGATTACAAATGCATGACATGGATATATATAGAGACTAATTAGGGTTAACAACTTAATGAACAAGAAAACTTAAACATGGGCCCAAGCCCAAAGCCTTCACAAACCCAACAATCTCCCACTTGAAGGCTTTGCCATAAATTCTAGCCCGCCATTCAAGTTCAAAGCAACCCAGTCGTCTAGTAACTTCAGTAATCTTTAAACAAGTCTTCCAAGCCTCCAGTTCTCAAAAAACAAGCTAAGACTCCATCACATCTCCTAGTTGCAGCAACCCCTCATCATCAAGTACCAGAAGGGCCAGTTGAAGCTCTCCCGAGCTCCAACTCAGTCGTGGCAAATTCCACCAGCGACCCATCCTCTGTCTCAACTGGTTTACACGATCCACCAGATTTAGAGATACACCGAGAACCACTAACACTCTCCAAATTCAGTAAACAATCACCAGGAGAGAATTTTCCAGTCTTAGTCTTCAAAACCCAACGATTCTTCTTGACTGTACCCGAAACATGCCCTATGCTCCCACTGTCACAAAATCCTCTGACTGGTTTAGACTTCTGACCCCATTCAGCTACAATCTCTGCTCCAGACTTCATGTTTGCAAAATGAACTCTCTTAGCAGTAGATTTAGCGAACCCGACTTTGACTTGCTTAACTGGGTTGATCAATCCCTCAGCAGGTACCTCCACCATGTACAATGACCCATGCTTATCACCACGAGCAATCACCCGGTTTCCACTGATTACCCTCCATTTACCATCACCAAACCTGACTTCCAATCCTTGTTCATCCAGTTTACTAATAGAAATTAATTTCTTCTTCAAACCCGGAATCACCTTGACATTCTTCAGGTTCCATGTAGTTCCCAATGGAGTCACCAAATCGATATCACCCATGCCCATTACATCAAGCATTCTGCCATCGGCGAGACGTACCTTCCCAAAATCGCCTGTTTTCAGATTCACCATCATTTCACCGTTGTGTACGGCGTGAAACGAAGAACCAGAATCCATGATCCAAGAGTCCACACTGTTTTCAGCCTCAAGGATTAACACGTCACCATCATTGACATCCTCAGCAGCAGTGTTTAGACCTTTCTTTGGACATTGACTCTTAACATGTCCATCCTTGTTGCAGTTCCAGCACCTCACATTTTTCCGAGTCCGAGTTGAACTCTTTCCCCGACTCCCACTGCCTCGGCTATTTTCCCTTCCTCTGCCAACATGTAATATCTCAGAAGATGATCCAACATTTGCACTTTTCAGACGTGTGTCTTCACCTATCACAATGTCTCGGATCTTTTCAAATGTCATTTCGTTAGCCCCCATAGAATTTGTAACAGCAGTTAAAGTCCCGGACCAACTGTCAGGCAGTGAAGATAGCAACACCAGAGCTCGAGTCTCATTATCGAATTTTATTCCCACTGATTCTAATCTGGTAAGAATAGACATCAGATCATTAATGTGAGAGGTGACTGAGCTTCCCTCTTTCATTCTCGTCATGAACAGTTCCCTCATCAAGAACACCTTGTTAGCTGCAGACGGCTTTTCATACATATTTGACATAGCCAACATCATACCACTTGCAGTGGTTTCTTTCATGATGTTAAAAGCAGCGCTCTTCGTCAAAGATAACATAATAACCGCTCTAGCTTTCTTGTCCTTGGAATTCCAAACTGTTTCTTCAGCTTTCTCCATACTCTCCGGTTTCTTTTCTAGTACCATATCCAAATCCTTTTGACATAATAATGCTTCTATTTGCATTTTTCACCAACCAAAATCAGTGCCATTAATCTTTTCGATCACAGTCTTCCCGTCTTCAGCCATAATAGCAAAACAGAGACAAGTCTTCAAAAAAAACAAGCGCGCTGAACAGTTGATACCCGGTCAACAAAAGGATAGACAAACCAGATCCGGTACTTCCAACCAAAAACCTAGGCGGCGGCGCTAAACCCTAGATGACGGCGGCGACGGCAGAAACCCTAGGCGGCAACGGCGGTGACGGCAGAAACCCTAGGCGGCAACGGCGGCGACGACAGAAACCCTAGGCGGTGCGACGGCGGCAACCCTAGGCGGCGGCAGAAACCCTAGGTACACGGCGGCGTGTTTCGTATGAAATCTTCAAGAGCCTGATGCTCTGATACCAGTTGTTAGGTATCTTTACGCAGCGGAAATAAACACAAAACACTCGTATGCACACGAAAGCAATAAGAACACGAGAATTTAACATGGTTCGGTCGGTGTGACCTACGTCCACGGGCTGCAACTAGGGTTTTTCTTTATTTGCTCAGTACAAAGATTACAAATGCATGACATGGATATATATAGAGACTAATTAGGGTTAACAACTTAATGAACAAGAAAACTTAAACATGGGCCCAAGCCTAAAGCCTTCACAAACCCAACAATAGGTGTTCAACCAGTGTTTTTAATTGGTATAGCTAGAACTTGCATCCGAGAAATAGGTTGGTGAATGTTGATTTTCTGATGTTAATGTTAGTGGGTGTCCACAGATTTGGGACATGTTAGTTACTTCTTTTCAAATAGAACTATCCAATCTCCACCAGGAATTCTTCTTTCTCAACAGAAATGTCCTTGATCTACTGACTGAGTGTGGCATAGTAGTGCAAACCAGTTGAAAGCCTGAAGCTCACTACAAGAAAATCTCTACCTAATGATGGAAATCCTATGAAGGATCCAGCCGAGAAGTTAAAATATCTAACACGTGATAGACTTGATAATATCCTTTATTCAGATAAGGGTCATTCTCAAGTAGGTGCATTTGCTAAAAGAGAAGGTAGAATATAGTTTTTTAATGCAGATTGGGTTGTCTGTCCCCTTTTTCAGGAGATAGACTAGTAATCTAGTTTCTTGGGGAAGTCAGAAACAACATGATGTCTCCCAAGCAAATGTTGAGTCAGAATGTCATGCTATGCCAGTCGTGTCATGCGAGATGATATAGGTTAAAAGACTCCTAAAGTTCTAAGAAAAATGGGAATAATTACTGACGACTTGACTAATCTTTACTGTGATAGTCGGTCACTCAGTCATCTGAATCAAGTCTTTTATGAGAGACCAAACACATTAAAGTTGATTGGCACCTAATTAGAGACCATGTTTTGAAAATAAAGTCGTCATCATTGCTCTAAGTTTTCCATATGAAGCAAAAAGCTTTAAGCGTAACAAGCTGAAGAAAAGCATAATCGAATTCAAGTTAAGGGTGCACGAACCAGTTAAGTTTCCCACAAGTATAATATTGCAGCCCTCGGAGAGGATGGATAGTAGGGTACACCCCTGAAAATATAAAAAATCTTTGTGTTAATTTCATGATCCATGTAGACAAATAAAAAGAAAAAATATACATGCAGTTGATAAACTTATATACTTTCATAAACTGGGATGGTCAGTTTACAATATGTCAGTGCTTTCTTCCACTCTTGCATCTCCATAAGTATCTGAAAGAAATGAGATCTAAGCTCTAATATCATCATTCACCAAAACATAAAATTTGCATATGTATAATAAACAAGTTATTGCATTTGCTTCATGTGATAACTTTGAGAGAAACTAAAATATTATTTTGTTCTATAAATTAGTTATCAAAACCAAATGAATATACAGACACAGGAAAGCAATCCCATCTAATATCTAGTTCCTATTCTATCCTAATCCAATTTTTTATCAACCGATCAAATAAAAAATTTAAGAACCATCTGGATAACAAGATAATAATAAACTCCGTTATTTGGAAACCAAACTCCTAACACTTTCCAGCAGAATCATGATCGAGTAGAGCTGAATTTTCAACCATCCACTTATACATAGGTTCATTGAAATTATGTTTCATCTCTAACAGGTCAAACACGCAAAATCATAAAAATATATATAGTTTGTGAAAGGAAACGGGATAAAAGGGTCTAGCGTCATGTAATTTAATGCATAAAACCTCGTAAATCTTTTCACTGAAGAATAGAAGACTGTTAAACTAAAAGTTTTGTATTCATACTTTTAAAAGAGTTTCCCTCGTCCGCATCAACTTGATAGAACTGGAATGATAAAGTTTTACTTGCAGCTTCTCAACCATCAAGTACATTGACAGGGCTTCATCAGTATCTGAATCTGATTAAGTTTTTCTGAATATAAAGTTATATGCAAAAATTAATTTGAACATTTCAATGTATGATAATTTGGGTAATAAGATTAGAGGATACGCCCAGAGGAAAGAGCTAAAGATGCCTTCTCTGACAATGATTTTTCTTCACCAGTAATATTTAGTATTTCCTCAATGCCCCTTACAAGCCCACAATGCTGACATCTAAAACCTTTAATCTCTGAAAACAAAATAAATATACAATATAAAAAAATCATCAAAGCTCACAGACTTGCATGCGAAAGAAGTGAGTGATACCAGGATCACGAAGCAAAAACCCATCACATGTTTGATTCTTGCATCTATAACCTTCAAGAATTGCACTTTCTTTGATATCATCATTCTGACCCTTAAGTTTAAAGCAAAGATTGTAATATGCAAAGCATTAACAGTAATGAAGTTACAAGCAACTAAAATTTAAAATTCACAATATTAGTATTTGGATCAATGGAAGTACAAGTTGCATGCAGCGGGGGCAACAACAAGTGAAGAAATACTGTTCTTTCAAAGCCTTTTGTCGAGTCATTGTACTTCCTGCCGTCTCTATGTAACTTATCGATACCTACAGCAGAAGTGGCAAATTGGGTAACAAGTTCATGTCAAAACAGAATAAAGTGTTAAAATATAAAGTCCAAATGTAAGATGAACACTTAACTTGAGGTGGAGTGGACAAAAATAAGGCATCTAATTTGGGACAGATAACAAGGTTGACCATGATATACAATATTTAAAATAATTCTGTTTGCAACATTAGATTGACTAAAAAACTAGAAGAAATTCAGAAAGCATACCTCGCTACCTTTTGGTATTTGTTGAATAATGGTAACTATTGCCATTCGTCCCTCAAATACCAGAACTGAATTTGGATAGCAACTACAGAAAAATCAAATTCATTCATAAGTCCATGTAACTAGAAAGTCAAAGCAGTATACATTCATCAAAAAGTCATATTAAAAGGTCACCTGTGATTGATAATGGAGATTACAGGATACAGTCCGGTTCCTAATGGTATAAGCTCACTGTCACAGATTGTGTGTGCATTGCATGCAAGCTGTATGTGTAAACAAAATGGGATTACATTCAAACAAAACACACTTATCTATTATACCAGAGATCCTATAGAAAAGTTTCCAATGTAATAGCTAGCTTATAACAATTGGGAGCTGTATTAACGCAAACAAAATGTTGTTGCATGTTACATTAGGCACCAACATAATAATGGTTTAACTTTTAAGGTAGTAGATCCAAGGGAAAAATTTTAGAAACAAATGTTAAATGGTTGTTTAGGTAGTCAAAGACTAGTATTATAACATTATACCCTGGAGAAATTTTCTGCAATCTCTTTGATGTTTAGATCAGGCCACTGGAGTATTATATTGACAAGATTTGCCATTTGTGCATACAACACCAACTGAGTCTCTCCAACCTCTGAGATATCTTTATAAAAAGTCATTAAAAATAACAACCAAAATCACGAGCCACGGATTATTGAATATTATTCCATGCATAATCGCTGAGAATCTCCAACTATGCTATAAATTAAACAAATATTAAACTACAGTATCTTTAGGAACTTAAACACACTAAACTAGAGAAGAAAACTCATGGAAGTTATCTCTTGTTATCGTTATTAATTTCCTATAAAGTTGGAAAAGTACATGATGAAAGCGAGCACACCTCAGGGAAATACTTTATACAAAAGGAAAGAGTAAGAGACCCAAAAGCATGTCTACATCTTGATGCAAAAACATGTTAAGAAGATGAAATAAATGAATATATTAAAAGATGATTGACAATGAAAATGGAACTTGTCCAAATTCATCATGGAATGAGAGTTCTAGCAGACGTCCTATAGGTAAGATTTGCCGCCATCACCTGCATAGAGGTAAGATTTGCCGCCTGCATAGAATGGAACTTAGTCGAGGGTCTCAAGCCTCTCCACCACCTGCATAGAGGTAAGATTTGCCGCCATCACGTCCCCTCCACACCCTACCAATAACTTTGCTATAAGTGGAATTATACTAGGTATGTTTGTTTGTATATTAAAAACACCTTCACAACAATACACCACTTATGCAAGGATACGAGATACTAAATCCTTCACCAGGCTGTAGTTGTCCATCATAGTAGTAGGGATAACCTGGCACGTGTTAGATATTATCATTAAAACAATTAAACAAGTCTTTCAAAGTACAGAGCATGATCCAATCATATATTTATGCAATGATATTTTCCATTTGTAAGAATGTATTATACAATTAACTTAGTGTAGAGCAACAACATCTCTTTAAGGACAAAACCATTCGGAAGAACGAAAAAGCAAAGAGACATTTTCACCTTTTCGTCTTGCAACTTCTTCCGAAGGTAAAGTTTAATCATCAAACGTATAGATGGTGTAAGAGATCTTATTCTATGTTTCTCTAGCTGTGAAAGCAGCCGGCATTCAAGACGATGTAGCTTCCAATCGAATTTCTGAAATGTTCACAAATGAAATAACATCAGGTTAAGGATCCATCAAAAACATAATATATATATAGAGACAAATCAAAAAATAAATTACTCATTTAGCCATGAAGTTGTGGAACTACTTTTACTCGTGTATTAGACTTCTTCCCATTAATAATGATATATAAAACTATAATGTAATACACGACCACATGCAACCTATATATATTTGTGTATGTATTACCATTCGTTCGTGGATAAGATTGAAAATACCAGGAGTTTGGGCTAGTAAAAGTAGACGCGTGACCAAAGATTTGTCGATCTCCTAGCTATATGCATGAAATTGTTCCAAAATTACCGCGGAGGTATAATACACTCGTAAAGATGACTACTTTCATGATTTTCTCATATAACATACATATACATATGGGCGTGTGTGTAATGGAAGACAGCAACATGAAGCAAAGTATACCTGGCATCTGCTCCCACAATACCATACAACATGACAAGACGAGCATCTCTTTATATTACTTGATGTAAAACACCAATCACATCTCGATTCCACTGGACTTTTATTTGGTACAGAAACATAAGGTTCTTGACTTAATATAATTTCTCCTATGATAGTAGATAAAAGACAATGATCAACAATCATCTATGATGGCAATAAACTATAGCACAATGTCAATGACAAAACATAACTGCAAACCTAAACATAACTGCAAACCTAAACTAGCATATTTCCAACCTATTTGCATTGTGACATAGTCCCTTAAGAATTGAGGGTCAAGGGGAAATCCTAATCTGTTTTTGTCAAAAGAAGTTGAATTGGGTTATATTTTATAAATACATGTCAACTGGTAAAACTATTATAAAAAATAAGCTAATAAGGGAAAAGGTGATGTCGACACTAATTTAGCAGTAGTTTTTGTGATCATATTTAATTACATAAAAGTTCCTAAAATTGGGCAAAATAATGTGTTGGCAGGTCAACCCAGCCTGTTTTGACCCAACGCACCTGGAAAGAAGTCTCGATTAGTGAAGAGGCAGCGACCTTTGTCTGGAAGTGTGGAAACAGATAAACCATGGTCATGGAGCAGTAGCCTCTGCAAATCATCCATCCCAAAACCAGAAATCTGTAGTGTTGGCCTAGTTGGCACCTCAATTTCACCTAGACCTATGTGAGAAAAAAGGCAAATAAATAGCCATTAATAGGTAATTATGCTAACGTATGCATGTTTGTCGCTACGCCTACGTTTTCAATTAGGTTTATATAAATAATACCTAAAATAGGTTATATTAAAGAAGATGGCATCAGCCTTGATAAGCAGATCCTGGGAGTAGGAGCAATTGCCAAATCCTCTTTAACCTGCAGGTTATTCATCCAGATAGCCATGAAAAATCCCATATATTTACATTATAAATACTCGTATTTATATATAAATGGGATATGGAACTAACAGAGAACAATGAAGTGTTGACTTAATGTTTAAACTTCTCATGAAATATGTGGTGAATTAAGTAGTTGAACCAAGTATGCATGATAAATTATTGAAAACTAGCATAAACAGGACTAATGCAAAAAAGAAAAGATGCATTATAACATATTGGCAGATAAAAACTAAACAATAATAAATTAATTAATCCTGTAGTAACCAAATAAATTAACAATGTTCGATCATTGTAAACTTAATATCAAAATAATAGCTTGAAATTCCAGCCTAATCCTTTTCGATCAAAAAAATGGCTGCAATTTCAACCAAACTTGATTCCATTGAGTACTTGTTGAAAACAAACTCATTTTTCAAACTTCCCAGCAAGTTATAAGAGCATGTCAGACAAGGAGAACTAGAAAACGACCCAAGCTAACTAACTTTACTCAACAAAAGTGAAATATATCTCCCCAATTACATATTAACCTTTATACTATATATATCCTTTTGTACAATTGTCCCTTACTTAAAAAACTACAGTTTCCATCATGAGGAACAAGATTAACATATGCCCATACTTACTGCAAATAAGCAGATAATTGCATTATTTGACCCAACCAGTCTGATCAAACTTGTATACAATAGACTGTATAAGCCAAAATTAGTAGGAGAGGCAATGATCACAAAATCAGATATGAGGAAGAGTTCGAACCTACTTGAAAATAATCTATATCTGTTTCTGAGTTGTAAAATGGCGATCTGATGAACAACAAAAATCACAAAACACTCGTCATGTAATCTATATAATCTGATGAACAACCAGGAAATCAAAATCTCCATTGCCAAACAGCAGTCTTATGGCTTCTGTTTTCATAATTAAAACTTATCAGGAATTAAGGAGTTAAAACAGGGAGAAAGAAGATTGGGTTTCTTCTTATTAAGCTTAGAACATTAATAATATGTAAAATAGGTTGTTAATGGAAGAAATGTCATAATAAGGCAGAACCATGAAATCAGGGTTTTGTGAGAGGTTTTACGATTCTCTTCGATCACAAATTTGGATTTTTTTTGGAACGAAAAATGTATATTCTCATCTACATAACGTCAATTAGAACTCCAGTCGCCAGAACAGAAACTCAAAACTTGAAAAAAGTATAAATTTGTTTAAGATGAAGGTGGTTGAATCAGTAACCTTAAGAACGAATGAAGAAACCAAAATTATTAGAGCTTGGAGACTGAAGTACAGATTACGATTGCGTCTGTTTCCAGATTACAGATGATGGGGCGAATACAGAAACAACGAGCGAGAGAGGAAGGAAGCAATTAGGTCAGTCGGTGGCTCGGTGCACAGTAAAACGTGGGTCAGAAGGCTTTTGGATGGGTCAGGGTCAGCACACTGCATGCGGGTCACATGTAGGATTGTGCGTGGGTGGGGGTCATTTTTCTTAGTGAATGCGGCACCCATGTCACACTTAGGGCTGTCTAAATCACTTGGCGTTCGAAACTTGTTCGAACTCAATTGAAAAATGTTTGAAAATTCGTTCGTTTGATTTTGGTTCGGTTGTAAATTGTATATGTTTCGAAATAATGTCTCAATTTAGTAAAAACCATAATTAAAGCTAAAATTAACTTTTTAAGATAGGAATATCTGGTTTTTCGCATCTAGTAGACTTTTACTACATAGTATACCGGATGTTTCCATTCATCATCCTTGACAAGAACAACACTTACCGTACTTCAGGATAAGGCTAGGTATAATGATAGAGGTTCTTCTCTTCAAGCTATATTAGTAAAGGTGTTATCCATTTAAAGATTGCAGAGCTTCTTCATGATTCTGTCTCCATTCAAACTTTTTGTTTTTTTTAAGATATCATAGAACTCCTTACATCTTTTTAAGGATTTCGAGATGAATCTATTTAGGGCTGCTACTCTGCCGGTTAACCTTTGAATATCCTTGACGTTTGTCAAGGATTTCAAATTTAAGATAACATTAATATGCTCCAGGCTGGCTTCTACTCCTCTTTTGGTCACCATATAACGTAGAAATTTACTTACCCTCATTCCGAAATGACATTTAACAGGATTTAACTTCATGTTATATTGGTCAAGGATATCAAAACTTTTTTTGATTTCACCACCATATCATCAATGTAAACTTCCACGGTGTCCCCCAGCTTCTTTTTGAACATCATATATGACTAACCTCTAGTACGTTGCACCTATATTTTTAAGACCAAATGGCATAGCAAAATAACAATAAATACCTATAGAGGTCATGAAATCTATGTCTTCTTGATCCAATGACTCCATTTGTATTTGCTAAAATGCTGAAGAGGCATCCATGAAAGTTAACATTTTATGGCCTGCTGTTGCATTTACCATTGAATCAATGTGGGTGTAAGGAATATACTTAAAGGGAGATGCAATCAAAGAACAACCAAGAGCTCTCAGCATGCATATGTGAAGTACTAGGAAAGTACTTTGAAAGATTTGATATAACTCAGTGAATTATGCTAAGTATCAAATCTTCCGAAGCCAAAAGACCAATTCTTCCGAAGCTAAAGATGAAGTCTTTCGAAGCTTCAAAGACAAAGTCTTCCGAAGCCAAAGACTGATTTCTTTCGAAGACAGAGAAGGCATGTCTTCTCTGACATACTTTTGACAAAAGCTAAAACACCTTTCCGCTGTCATCTCTAAAGACAGAGATAAGGTTACTGTTCCACCTCATATGATAGACCACTGCACTGCATGTCTGAAAGGCAAACAACATAGAGTGTCTCATAAGTCCAACTTGGTAAACTCTAACAACACACCACTCAAATTGCTTCACATGGACCTTTTTGGCCCAACAAACATCCTTAGCATAGGAAAGAAGCAATACTGTCTTGCTATAGTAGATGATTACTCAAGATTCATATGGGTTTTCTTTCTACTACACAAGTCAGAAACATCTGAAATTATCAAATCATTTATCACTAAAATTGAAAATCAATTGGATCTTAAAGTTAAGTCTTTAAGAAGTGATAATGGTACTAAATTTAAAAATGACTCTATTTCTTCTTTTTGTGAAGAGAAAGGAATTAGTCATCAGTTCAGTGTAGCAAGGACTCCTTAGCAAAATGGACTTTCTAAAAGGAGAAATAGAACATTAATAGAAGCTGTTAGATCAATGCTAGCTGACTCTCTATTACCCATATCCTTTTGGGCTAAAGTAATCAATACAGTTTGCTACATATAAAACAGAACACTAATAATCAAAGAACATTCCAAAACACCTTATGAATTAATGTTTAAAAGAAAACCTTTTATTGGATTTCTTAAAGTGTTTGGATGTTCTGTTTCAATATTAAACACCAGAGAACAATTATCTAAGTTTGCTCCAAAAGCAGATGATGGATTTTTTGTTGGATACTCCAGAAGCTCAAAAGCTTACTGAGTATACAATCCAAGACTGGACATAGTGGAAGAAACAACAGATGTTGTTTTTAATGAACACTCTTTCACTAAGAAAGTCATTGGATCAGACTGGTTGTTTGATATTGATGCATTAACAAAATCATTTGACACATCTTATTTTGATGTTTCAGGTACCAAGGATAACTATGAGTATCTAATGTTTCCACCAACAACCATAGATGTTCCTTTAACTGCTGATCCTCCAAGGAAAACAAACATCTCTCCTTCAAGTACAACAGTTACAACTCCTCTAGAACAAACAAACACATGAAAAGGAACATCACCAGACACACCATCTTCATCAACACCCATAACCACCCAACCACAACCACACAACCATATAAAACCATAACATCCCACCATAGTTGAAGAAGATGATGATTACCATTCATTACCTGATACACATCATGAAGATGAAATCCTAGATTTCTTTCATGATTCACCACAAAACATTCAATGAACCCTCACAACCAGATAAACATACAATCTCAAATACCCTTGCTCATCCATCAACAGCCAACCAAACAATCACTAATCTTGATTCAACCATCCTTATTGATCAGATTACAACCACCAGAGTTCACAAAGATCATCCTATAGAAAACATCATTGGTGATCTTAATACCAAATTAACATGAAGTCAATCTAACACAGCAAACATTTGCTTGTATTCCTACTTCCTATCTCTAACTGTACCCAAAAACATCACCGAAGCACTTAAAGACAACAGTTGGATACAAGCTATGCAAGAGGATTTACAGCAAGTCAGAAAGCAAGAGGTATGGAAGCTAGTTGATCTACCTGAAGGTCAATACGCCATTGGCACAAGATGGCTCTTCATAAACAAAGCAGATTATGATGATGTCTTTGCTCAAGTAGCTAGACTAGAAGCCATCCGAGTGTTCCTTGCATATGCCTCATCCAAAAACTTCATTGTCTTCTAAATGGATGTCAAATGCGTATTCCTCTATGGAAAAATAGATGAAGAAGTATATGTTGCTCAACCACCACGGTTTGAAGATCCGGAATTTCCTCACAGAGTCTACAAGTTAGATAAAGCTCTGTACGGTCTTCATCAAGCACCAAAGAAGTGGTATGAAACTTTATCTAAATTTCTACAGCAGAATGGGTACACCAGAGGGAAAACAGATCAGATATCATTCTTAAAACGAAAAGAACAAGACTTGTTAGTAGTTCACGTCTATGTGGATGACATCATTTTTGGATCCACTAACATCCAACTTTGCAAAGAGTTTGAAACTCTTATGCAATCAAAATTCCAAATGAGTTCAATTGGTGAACTTACATTCTTCCTTGGACTTCAAGTTAAACAATCAGATGAAGGAATTTTTATCAACCAGAGCAAGTATGTTAATCTGATATTGAAGAAATACAACATGTTTGATTGTACATCTAGCAAGACACCATTTTCAACTGGATTGAAGTTAGAACCTGATCTAGAAGGAACATCAGTTGATCAGAAACTCTACAGATCAATGATAGGTTCATTGATATACCTAACAGCAAGCAGACCAGACATCATGTAAGTAGTATGCATGTGTGCAAGATACCAAGCAGATCCAAAAGAATCACACATCAATGCTGTAAAGAGAATCTTCAGATACTTAAAAGGCAAACCAGCTCTTGGGCTATGGTATCCAAAAGATGGAGATTTCTCATTATATGCATACACAGACAATGATTATGGTGGATGCAATAACAATAGAAAATCAACTACAGGAGGTTGTCAGTTTCTTGGATCCAGATTGATCTCGTGGCAGTGCAAGAAACAAACAAATGTCTCTATGTCAACTACTGAAGCAGAATACATAGTTGCTTCTGCATGCTATTCTCAAGTGCTTTGGATTCAAAACCAAATGCTTGACTATGGCTTTAATTTTCTTAAAATACCCATACACATTAACAATTCTGGTGCCATGTTTATCACTGACAATCCTGTTCAACATTCAAAAACCAAACACATAGATATCAGATATCACTTTCTGAGAGATTGTTTAGAAAAGGGTCTGATAAAGTTGATCAAAGTCCATATCGACAATCAATTGGCTGACCTATTTACCAAACCATTTGATTCAACAAGATTTGAATTTCTGGTTCAGTCACTTGGTATGATCAACTATGAATAAAACAAGTAATGTTTTCAAATCATTAATTTCAAACAAGCTTGATTTTGTCAAAGTCCAAGATAAACATCAACAAGCATCTTTCAAAATCAAGACAACAAACAAACATTCATGTTTTTCTAATAGTCAAACATCTTGAATCATACATACCTCTCATGAGAAATGATAGTACACTAGCTTAATTCTTCACTTGAGTCATTTTCCACTAATAAAGACTGACAGTTTTTTGTTTGATATGTGGATAGGCTCAGCATGGGACACCTAACAACACATATAATAGTGAAGCACTAAATTCTCATGATTGTGTGGTGAGTAACACATCTTGGTTTATGGTGAGTATTAATCTATCCAATATAGGTTGCTTGTAAAGTAAGTACAAAACACCAAGTGAAACAGTTTATAAATTGCTCAATCATACAAGTGTCTCCTCTGTTATCATATTCATAGAACTGGAGTACACCAAGGCATTCTCTGTTGTGCTAAGCACAGACCTGAATGACCTAAATCATGATCCAAAAAGATTCCCAATGAGCAACACATCCATCTTGGATGAACAATCAATAAAGTCTTCTAGACTACATTCCTTGTGAATGAATCAAAAGAATCCCAAAGAGGATCAACTTCCAAAGTGAAGAGAAAAAGAATCCCAATGAGGATCAAACAATATGGATTAAATTGAGCATTTATACTCCTAAGTAGCCTAGTCATAAGTATTGAAAGTGCTTTCTAGCATATCTTGAGGAGGGTTGTTCTAAACATACAATCAAATATGAGGTACATACAAATCATATCAATCAACTCAACACATGATAATCACTCACTGTTTCAATCAATCATTAATACCATGCATGAGTTTAAGTGGATCATAATATCTATAATAAACATTGTATTAGTCTATGTCTATTCTTAGAAACATTCAAACAACTCAGTGAGAATTTGAGACTAGTATGATCTCATGTTATGTGCAAATGATTCATGTCCAAACATGCAAATCATTTATTTCTTAGTTAGATAAAGTGTTATCTTTCTAAAATGATATCAAACAAGCAATCAAATTGGACTTTGATAATTTCCATTCAAACACATATAAATTTGTCATTTTATAAAAAGTTTTTATAAATATGCAAAAATTTAGGGGGAGAAAATGAATATGGAAATATCAAAGACAACATAATATGTAATAATACATTTTTAAAATTTAAAATTCTTGTAATTTTGAGTTTTAAATAAAGCCAAGTAAAGCAAACACCTAAACAAAGTAGTTTGACACACATACATATGTACAATATTGCACAATATTGCTTGTGAGTGGCTCTTAAACATCCATATATTGATCATGTTAAAATTTTAGCATTTTAACATACATTTTAAATCAAATATTTAAACAAACATTTTGATTTAAACAATTTTTATCAAACAAATGTTCTTTCGGAAGAAAATTTTATCAAACATATGTTTTGGAAAACATCATTTCAAAACAAACAAAATTTTAAATTTTTGACAACTGTTATCACAGTGGACATACAAACATACATCCGATGTAGCTACAGTATCTATCAAAACATTCAAAATACACCAAGTGTATATAGTGGACAAAACAAACAAACATTCGCTATGCACTAGTGAACATACAAGTGTTCACAGCGCATGATGTTAAAAATAACATCCGCTGTGAATACAGTACCATTTCATAGCGCAGGAGTTATTAAAGTCATCCGTTGTAGAAACAGTGCAAGTGTATACAGCGTATGCACACAGGTAATCATGCACTATAAACATTCGCACATCTTTTTCAAGGGTCCACAGCGCATGAACAAATGTTCATTCGCTGTGTACAATCAAACAAATTTCAGTGTCCACAGCACATGAACAAATGTTCGTCCGCTGTGAGCAATCAAAAATCATTCAAGGATCCACAGCGCATAAACAAATGTTCATCCGCTATGAACAATCAAAAATCATTCAAGGATCCACAGCGCATGTACAAATGTTCATCCGCTGTGAACAACCAAACAAATAATTTCAAGGGTCCACAGCGCATGACCAACTAACCATCTATTGTGAACATAAGTAAATCAATCAGAGTCCATAGCGCATGACCAAGTAGTCATCCGGTGTATACTCAGTCAACAAGTTAAAGGGTCCACAGCGTACAAGTTCAAAAGTTGTGCAGCGGACGTACTGTTCATACAACGCATGTGTATATCACAGCGGACACTTAAAATTAATTTTTTAAGTTTGAACTATTTACACAGTGGATAAACAAACTGCTTCCACAGCGGATGTTCATTCTGTCCGTTGTATATATAGTTCAACACTTGTGATTTTTCATTCATCACGAGTGGGAGAGAGAAAATCAAAAGTTTAAACGTTACCAACTGTGCGATAAACCCTTAAACCTTTAAACCCCTGTTTGATTATAAACCTAAAATCTATTTGATTTCTCATCTGATTCACAATCAAATAGGTATAACAACGTGTTTCTAACCAACAAATATCATTTAAAACATCTTGTTCATTGGTTTAGATTCAAACATTGTTTGACCATGTCGAACTTTGAACCAAAATCAAACATGAATCTTTTGATGTTTTAAACCAAATCAAACACTAAATTAGTGTTAGATGACCTTAGTCGAATGTATTAAGCCTGTTGTTTTGATGTAATTTGATTAAGTGTTCATCGGGTTCATAAACAGTCATGATGTTCTTGCCAAAATCATACAAAAACTGAGGTTTAATCTTTGAAAATGTTTAAAATGACTAAAAATTTGTTATAACTTGGTAAACAAGTTCAAAAGTCATTAACAAACACGTAAAAATAGTTAACTTGGCATGGCATTGAACACATAAACATTAAATGTATAATCATTCAATGTGCATTAAATGGTCATTTTGACTTTAAAAGGTCAAACTGAAGTTCATAAACAAGTTGTTATAGGTGGTAAATGTTGTATGATTTGAGCAAAACAACTCTTTGTGACAAAACAAACACATTGCAAAATCAATTTGGATCAAAACAAATTGAAACAAATAAGATTTTCATGATCAAAATCAACCAAACAATTGACTTTTGATAAGTCAAACTGATTAATTTGTTAATTCCAATCAAACATATATTTTAAACAAGTCACAAATGTTAAACATACATAATCATTTCATAACAATCACAATAGTCTATCAACACTTGATCAACATTTCATCATCTCAAATAGCATACATTCATATTACACAAGCTACTAACACATTCATTTTCGTATTGCAGATATGGCAAACCTAGTGTTTGTCAGAGATCACAACATCTGTGCATTCCTCAATGCTGATTCTCCTAAGGTAGGGAATTACAGAGACAATAATCATGCAATAAGGCAAACAAGGTTGGTTCATGCAATGACTGCAAGACCAAAAATTTATGAGGATCATATAGTCTAGTTTTGGACTCATGCACATCTGGAACAAATTAATGATCAGCAAGTAGTGATATCTTCTATACATAATCATCAGATCATTATCTCTGAGGAAGTTATAAGGAGAGTACTTCAACTGGGAGAAGAGGATGCAGAAGGTCCAGTAGAATTCAATGAGAACTATGTTCTACATGTTTTCAGTCAAATAGGATATACTGGTACCATTGATAGAAAACAAATTAAGAAATCATACATGTGTGCACAATTTATATTCCTAATGCACACATATCAAAAAACAATGACCAATAGGAAGATAGGCTGGGATGCCACTTCTCTGAGAAGTTCTTCTACAATTGCAAGTATTATAGCCAGAAGACCCTTTAACTTTGCTGCACAAGTGTTAAACGGGATGATTTATAACTTAACTGAGGTGAGGAACAAGTTTTAGACGTTTCCAAGATTCCTACAGATGATTATTGATGATCTTCTACCAGACGTCCCAAGAGAAGGAGCTGTATTTCATCCTGTCCATTTTAATGAACATGTGTTCAATAGAATCAAGGAGATAAGGTTCCTATTCCACATCATATGATAGACCATGACCTTCCTGTTCCAGATGTATTTTTAAGGATACCTGGTCAAGGTGACCCTCAATGCTCTTCCAAAATGTGATTCACCAAGATCCAATCATACAGCCTGCTCCTATCATTCAAGAAGAAAAAGATGCACCCTTACAAGAGCAAATAGTTCAGGAAGAACAATTTGCACCCATCCCAGAGCCGATCAATGAACAAGAAGAAGCACAAGAACATGAGCAGCTTCAGTTTGAGCATCAGTTGCCATCACCACCTCAAAGTCCAACTGTCTCTGATCAACAAACATTGTCATCTTTGTTGAGAGATATAGATGATTTATTAGCAGATCAAGCAACTGAATAAGAAGAGATTGGCACTTCCTCAGTTCAAGAACATACACAAGAAGAGGAAAACACTGCTTATCCTGATGAGAGTGTAGATCAGGGCAGTGAAATTTCCACTAAAGAAGAAATAGAGTACTAAAAAATGTTTCTATTTATTGAGTACAATAAGCTCATAGAAAAGTCAAACAATACAGCTAAGAGATTAAAGGAAAAGCTAAAAAGCAAAGACAAGGAAATAGCAAGGCTAGATATTGCCTACTTAACTGAGCATTCTGATTCAAAAGATGCTGAAATTGATGAATTGAAAAGGATTATTGCAGCTCAGAATGAAGAGATCAAAAGGCTAAACAGAAAGTTGGAAGATATGGATAAACATAAAATGAATGAGGAAGAATGTTCATATGATCATGAACATGAGTTGAATGAAGAGTTCATTGATCAATCATTATCCAATGTTGCAGAAACAAGCTCTAATGATCAATAAACAGAACTAGCCGTTATCATTCCAGAAGAATCATATTCCATGGATCAACTATTTAGTGAATCTAGTCCTTTTGAAAACATCCACTACTCGCCAATTTTGAGGCAACACTTCCACACTCCTGACCTACAAACAGCAGAAACAAGCATTGTGCCATTCAAACCATTAACAGACAAACAAAAGGAACTGATCAAACAGTTTGCTGAGTCAGTAAATGAGCAAACAGAATCCCCCAACAAACAAGCATTATCATCTCAACCTCAAATGAAGACCTATGAAAGAAAGAGGAAAAGGTTGTTCGTAGCATCCTTAGTGAAGGGAAAACAGACAGTTCAAGAGGTTGATCAACCTCAATCTCTTCCTTTGAAGTTGCTAAAAGTCAAAACAGAACAAGTAGAGGATGAACCACAACAAACAAGCTCTAAGGCTGCTCTTGAAGAGGGTGAAATTGATCAAACACTTGAGCAACAGCCTATTATTATCTTAATTGATTCTGATGAAGAAGAAGAAGAAAGAGATGATAATGAGAACATTCAAAGCATACAAGAACTCTTCCCAGATGATCCTGAAACATTGATGGGAATTGAGTTAGTCACTAGAGGATTTCCTTATGACACATTTATTCAGCTTAACCTCTCTGAAGTTAAAGATTTGCTCAAAGACTTTCAAGAAGTCATGAAGAATGAAACAGAGCAAACATACAGAAGGTATAAGGAAATCAAAGATCAAGAAGAGCAGCAAAAGAATCTACCTAAGGATCCTCAGATAGAGAAGATTACCTACTCCCAGGTTAAAAGCTGGTTGAGTCATACAAGGGTGCCTTATAGGTGATATGCAGGAAGATCTCTATCACAAATGAAAGAAATGGCTAGAGAGATCTACAAGAATATGCTTGCGAATGCATTAAAACCATAGGTATGTAAGCCTCATCCTGCATCTTTTCTATCAACTTATCATCAAGCTCCACCTGAGCTTCACCCAATTAAGGAACCAAGGCCGTTCAAGCCACACAGGCTTTGGCCTGAAGGTAATAAAGTAAGAGAAATAATCAATAAGAAGACAAATTTTGTTAAACTGTATGACAGAATAACTCTTACTGCTGGTGTAAATGAAAGAAAGATTATGGCTTGGAAATATGATGAAATATGGGATGCTATACTGATCAAGAGGGTATCTGGACTTGTCCAGTACTTATCATACATATCCCAACTGCGATCCTTGAGCTACGAAGACAGATTAGACCTTATGCAACTAAGGATGGTCAATCATACAAATAATCGTAGGGGAGCAGATTTCTTTCATATCTTAAGATCATACATGAACAAAGAACATCATCAAATGAAACAAAAGGCAGATAAAGAAGACAAACTTCATATTGTTAAGCTAAGAAAAGAACAACAAGAAGCTAGCAAGAGGCAACAGAAAAGTGAAGAAAAACCCTCTGAGATTGATACAGAATTGTTAGAAAGGGTTGGTTACCCTATGAGACCATCTGATTTAAAGCTGATTATGAAGAAAATTGATGGTAACCAGTACAACCACCCAATCACTAAATGGTATTATGATAAAACTCATTTTGAGTTGGTTCTGGAAAGAAAACTTGAAGGAAAATAGGCATCAGACATACCGTTGTTTGACCCTGTGGAAATCAAACTCCTTAATCCTTCTTACGTCTCATTTTTGAAAACCAAGATATTCCCAGCAATTGAAGATATGTTATGCAAAGGAGATTGCTGTTATTTCATTCACATGTTGAAAATTTTGTGGACAGTGTATGTTAATGTTGCACTAAAATAGAGACTAGAAACCAATAAACAACCATTAACACACATAGAAGGCATAACTGGGATGAGGATATCAGACAACAACAATCTTGAGATCATGAAGGGAAAACATGTTGTGACTACACCAGTCAGCAACATTGATGTGAAGAGCCTAGACCAATCAACACTGGAACAACTGATTCATCTAACCATTGAAAGCAAATATGATGATCAGATAAGTGCAGTAAACTATTTTGTTGAACATATTATGAACTGTAGAAATGCATTGAGGATCACTCCCTTATGAGATCAAGTTAAAGAAGCTGAAAAAGATCAAGCAACTGAAAAGGAGGTTGAAGAATCCTTGAAGGCAACTACTGAGGTGCAGAAGAGTGTAGAAGAAGCTGGTCCTTCTTATTCTTAAAGGTTCCTAACATACAAACCGACAAAACAAACAAACAAACATGTCTAACTTATCAAACATACAAATCAAACATTTAAGTAAATCAGATTACATAAGTGTAATCAGTGAAACATACAAGTAATCATACAATCATACATGTAACCAAGCAAACATACAAATTATGCAAACAAACATACAATCAATCAGTGAATCATTCATAACATACAAACATGCAATCAAAAAGTATAAGTCTAACACACAACCATTTCATCATACATATCAAACACAAACACACACACATTTTACTAACAAACAAAACATAAACAACCAAACATCAAAAAGATGGCAACATCATCCTTAGGGGGAGTATTGTTGGACTCAACAAGTGCATTAATGGAATAATGCTTAAAAGGATAATGCTTGCCATAAACAAACATAATATGTTCTAACATTCAAACAATCATTGACTAACACATTAGCATCATTAACAATCATAACATTCACTAATCATTACTTAAATTTCTTTTTTAGGATTGTAGATAAAAGAAATTTTGACCAAGTGTCAGCAGCGGATGAAGAACTGACCACAGCGGATGTACAAGATGATACAGCGGATGAGGATCAAGTCCAAGTGCCCGAAGCGAATAAAGACATCACACAGCGGATGAATAACATACAACGGATGCCTGTCCACAGTGGATGTTCATCCATAGCAGATGAACATCCCACAGCGCACAACAAACAATGCATAACACTTTATAACGGACAGCATCCAATGCCCAGCGAACAAGTTATCTAACTTCCATAGTGGACATCTTAACATCCACAGCGGACAACTAATCATCCATAGCGGACAGCTTATAGACTTAGGATTATTTATGTAATTTTCGTTTACATAAGGGTAGTTTAGTAATTGTATATAGCTCTTTGTATAGGCTATAAGTAGCATACTACCCTAATCCTTTGTAAGCTTTTGAACAATCAATACAAACAAGTAGTTTTTATCATTCAAGCATCCATTCATTCATCACTAGCAATCATACAAACACACACACACACACACACACACACACACACTGATATCATAGCATCTATCATGGGTTTTCGCATCACGATTGATGTGTGCTGATTACAATATAACAAACTGTTGTTATATCGATTGAGAGATTAGAATAGATCCTTGGGGAAATCAACCCTCATTTGTTGATTTCAATAATGATTCTCAACTTTTTTTGATTTGACCACCATATCATCGATGTAAACTTCCATGGTGTTCCCCAGCTTCTTCTTGAACATTATATATGACTAACCTCTAGTACATTGTACTTACATTTTTAAGGCCAAATGGCATGAAAGATAACAATAAATACCTGTAGAGGTCATGAAATTAATGTCTTCTTGATCTAATGACTCCATTTGTATTTGTTAAAATCCTAAAGAGGCATCCATGAGAGTTAACATTTTATGGCCCGCTGTTGCATCTACCATTGAATCAATATGGGTGTAAGGAATACACTTAAAGGATAATACAACCAAAGAACAACCAAGAGCTCTCAGCATGCATATGTGAAGTACTAGGAAAGTACTTCGGAAGATTTGATATAACTCAGTGAATTATGCTAAGTATCAAATCTTCCAAAGCCAAAATACCAATTCTTCCTAAGCCAAAGATGAAGTCTTTCAAAGCTTCAAAGACAAAGTCTTTCGAATCCAAAGACTGGTTTCTTCCAAAGACAGAGAAGGCATGTCTTCTTTGACATACTTTTGACAAAAGCTGAAACACATTTCTGCTACCATCTCTGAAGACTCACTAACTAGCATGAGTTGGTGAAAAGTCCATGCTTTTGTCAACTGTAGGTTAAGGTGTTGAGTCTGTAACATTCCAACTATGTACTTTTATCCTTTTTGTAATATATAAGAATGTGAGCTATGACATGTCATAGTCACTAGTCAAAAGGTAATCTGCCTTTTAACTCTATATTAATCTTGTTGTCTTGATTAGTGTTTCTAGCTGGCCTTCAAAGTATGGCCGGCTGTAGGATGTAGTATAAAGTATCTCAAGTACTTGTATTTAGAATTAAGCTTTGTAACACTTGTAAGAACTTAAGAGCAATATACAACATTATTGAAAACCATATACTATCTTGTTTGTGTGATTGTTCTTTTACTTGTGTTTATTGTTTCATCTAAGCCGGTTCCCTATTTGATCTGCTAAGTGTTCCAACTCTCTCCACCTTGTGAAATTGTTGCATTGACCACCCTTCAACGGTCCTTCAATTGGTATTAGAGCATTTCAGGCTCTTGATTGTAAGATCTCACCATCTTAGATCTCTTTAGTTTCATAAAACACTTATCAACTCAAATGGAAGCTATCTCTAAGGTTGATATGAAAACTGGTACCATGACAAAGTCTTCGCTAATCACTCCTGATGACTTTGACACTTGGTGACAACGTATGGAAGGGTTCATCAAGTCTCAAAACAGTAGGATGTGGAGATCTGTTATTGAAGGACCTCACATCCCAAGCACCTGTTCAGCCACTGCGGGAGGTTGGATGACTCCAAAGAAAATGGCTGACTACTCTAAAGAAGACTAGAAGAAAATAGATGTGGATCAGAAACCCATGGCCGCTCTCCAAACTACTCTTCCAAACTCCATATACAGAGCCTTCAAGAAGTGCAAAACTACTAAGCAGCTTTAGGATGCACTAAAGCTCATGTATGAGGGGTCTGAGGAAGCCAAAGAGAACAAGAAAGACATTATGAAGCAGCAGTTTGAGAACTTCACCTATAAGTCAGGTGAAACCATAACTCAACAATAATTCAGGTATATTGAGATTGTGGATGCTCTAATGGATGTTGGAGTCAAAATTAAGAATAGGGACATAGTGAGGAAGTTCATTTTCTTTCTTCCCAAACAATGGACTCACTACTGCGTGGCCATCAAGAGAACTAAGAACCTCTCTACTCTTACTCTCATAGAGCTGTATGGTATCCTTAGTGGTTACCAGATGGAGATGAACTTGCAAAAACCATCAAGCAGCACTTCCAACAATCAGCAGAGTTCAGCCCTTTATGTAGTTGAAAGGGATAGCAGAGAACCGCATCATCATCTTATCTGCTTCCCTGAAAACTCACAAAAGGGTCCTTTCATCACCTTTCCTGAGACACAAAGGGAGAGCTACATCCAAGGAAGCCCATTCCAAGAGACAAGCTCTTCTCAAGCCTTTGTGTCTACTGATGAAAGTTGTGAAAACTTTCTATTCACTCTTGAAGACTTGGACTACATCCATCCAAATGATCTGGAATACATGGAGATAGTTTAGTAGAAGGCTCTCCTCACTCACAGAGCCAAGAAGTTCTACAAGAGAACAGGAAGGAAGTTCCCAAGCAATATAGCTAGTGGAAAGTTCAGACTGGATAAAAGCAAGGTGAAGTGTTACAACTGTAACCAAATAGGACACTTTACTAGAGAGTACAAGGCACCAAGGACAAACGGTGGCCAAACACAATCCAGACCAAACTACACTGATGTAGCTCCCAGAACTAAGAAGCCAAGCCAACTAAAACAACATGCTGTTGTTTCTATTAAAGAAGAAGGCTTTGACTGGAGCTTTCAGGTAAAAGATGCTTCTCCAAACCAAGCACTGATGGTTGATCATGAAGAAGCCAAGTCTTGAATGCATTGCTAAAGTTAATATGTATAGGTCCTACAACATGGCAGTGAGATCTAATCTTGAGTCCTTAAACATTTTAAAAGCTGATTTTAAAAGAGCAAAAAATGATTATAAACTTAGAATTGAATATTTAGAGAAAACCATTTCTAGTCTTAAGCATGAGCATACAAACTACAGAACTCAAATCAAATATCTAATAACCAAGTTAACTGAATGCTAGGCTGAGCTTGTGATTAGCAAAGCCAAGGTAGAAACATGTGTTCTTGAAGAGGAAAACTTCAAGAACATAATATCCTCATCCTTACATGTAAAAGTTAATTACTAAAATAGGCAGGGACTAGGGTCAAGTGAGATAGCTCCTCCATACACACTCCTATCTGTTAGATCTCCAAGGTGTGGAACTTGTTAAGATGAGTTGCCTCCTATTAACCCTATCCAAGAGTAGGATGAAGATGTAGAGAAGATAGTGAAGGATGAACCTGAGGTGAGTGACAAGGGTTATCCTAAGAAGGGACACTATTTTCCTGGAGAGAAGAAGAAACCAGGGATGACCAAGTCTGCAAGAAAGAACTCGATAAGGGAAGCCAAAAGAAAGTCAAAGAAAGCCCAAGAAATCAAGGCCACCTTCAACTCCAAGCAAAAGCAAGTTTTCATTTCTGCTGGATTTGAAGTAGTAAAGATTGAAGACTCAACAATGGACTCTAATGCCAGGAGTCCTAGTTTATGTCCAAATCATGCTGGTCTGGAGAAGAAGGCTAATCAAATGTGCACCACTACTGCACAGCATGAACCATCTAGTTCCAAGAGCAAGCGTCACCCTAAGAAGCCTGCTGCATCATCTGAGAAGATTAAGAAGGAAGTGGAAAGTGATCAAGCTCAGCCTTCTACTCAGAAAAGGACTCTCAGAAGCATGCAAACTAAATGCATCATGTGTGGTAGTACTTCTCACTTTGCCAAGGATTGCATCTATAATCCCAAAAGTACTATCCACAAGATCAAGAAGAAAACTTCTGAGAAGAAGAAGAAGAAGATAGCTTCGGAACGAAAATCTCTTCCTTTCAAAATCTCCAAAGTGAAGAAGAAGATAAGTGAAAACTTACCTTCGAAAGAAAAGTTGGTCATGAAAGAAAGAAATGCTTTCGATGTACTAAAGTCTGCTGCAATGGATGCAAAATCTTTTGAACGATCAGTCTCCAAAACTTTTGAAGTATTGAAGGTCAAGTCTACTCTTCCAAAGATGGTGTGGAAACTGAAGGAAGGCCATGTGACTGAAAGTTCTTCATCAACAACAACAAAAGTTCCTCAGAGCTTGCATATAGGATCAATTACTGTTGCATTATCTTCAGTTCACTTTGACAAGCCCAAGACTAATACGGCTTGGGTTTTCAAATGTAACTAACCATCTTTTTATGTGTAACAACAGCTAAAGACCAAAAGAAATGTATGGATCATTAACAGTGGCTATTCCAGGCACATGACAGGTAATGGCTCATTGCTTTAAAACTTTGAGAAAATTGATGGAGGGCCAGTTGCTTTTGGAGGAGATTCAGGTGCATACATCACTGGAAGGGGTAGGGTCATAAATGGTAAGCTCAGCATTGATAAGGTATATTTTGTTAAGGATCTTGGGTATAATCTCTTAAGTGTATCCTAATTTTGTGATAAGAGACATACATTGCTCTTTACTGAGCATGAGTGCATTGTTCTCAAGCCCGGGGTGGTCATTCCTCAAGAGCATATCTTACTTAGAGCCCCAAGAAAAGGGAACATGTACAAGATAGATCTGTAGGAAACATCCCCTTCAGGACAAGTTTCTTGCTTTCTATCTAAAGCCAATAGTGATAAGTCTTTTCTCTGTCATAAAAGACCGTGTCATGTAAACTTTAAGAACATGAATAAATTAATTAAGAATAATTTGGTAACTGGAATGCCAAAGAAAGAGTTTACAAGTGATGACCATTGTGTTGCATGCTTGAAAGGGAAGAAACACAAAGTGTCTTAAAAGCCAAAGGAAATGAACTCTTTCACTACTCCCCTACACTTATTATATATGGGTCTCTTTGGTCTTACTAGTGTAACAAGTCTAGGAAGGACCTCATACTGTTTGGTGATCACAGATGACTTTACAAGATACACTTGGGTCTTTTTCCTTAGAACTAAGGATGAAACCCCTGAGATCTTGAAGAGCTTCATTCTTAAAATTAAGAATCAATGTGATCACAAGGTCAAAATCATAAGATGTGATCAAGGAATTGAATTCAAGAATCAAATCCTTGATACATTTTGTGATGAGAAGGGTATTACAAGACAAGATAGTGCTCCCAGGACTCCTCAGTAAAACAGTGTTGCTGAGAGGAGAAACAGGACACTTATTGAAGCTACAAGAACCATGTTATCTAACTCTAAACTGCCCATCACCTTCTGGGTAGAGGTAGTCAACACTGCCTGCTATATGTAGAACAGAGTTTTAGTAGTCAAGACTCATGGTAAGACTCGTTATGAACTGTGGCACAAAAGGAGACCTTTCATTGGTTTCCTCAGATCATTTGGATGTCCTTGTACCATATTGAATACCAAGGATCAACTAGCCAAATTTGCTGAGATATCAGATGATGGACATTTTATTAGATACTCTTCCCAAGCTAAGGCTTATAGAGTATACAATCTTAGAACTAGAGTAGTTGAGGAGTCAACCAATATGACCTTCAATGAGCACACACTCTATGTGAAAGGTTTTGGTCTTGATTGGCTGTTTGATCTTGATTTAGTTACCAATTTTTTTTTACAAATCTTGTGTAGATGTTTCAGGATCTATAAGTAGCTTATCTATAGGAGATTCTTATCCAAGATTTGAGCTGAGAAGACCAAATGTTCAAATTACTTCAGCTCCAGTGGTGACTAGCCCTACAGTTGGAAATCTTATTAGCATAACCATGACAAATTCTTCAGCTGATACATCTTAGGTGCCTATAAATTCCAGCACAAAGGTAAAGAACTCAAATGAAGGAATTTCCAATGTAGGAGGAGAGGGAGGTTGTGGTAATGATCAAGAATTTCTTGATGCTGATAACCACTCCATAGAAGACAACATCAATGATGTAACACACTCATTGGATCAAGTTTCTCTTGATAAGTGTGTTGATATGGTGGATGACACTTAATCACCAGATCTGAATTTCACTAATTAAGATCTGTCCAACCAACTTGCAGAGATTCCTTAATTAAGAATCCATTGGTCACATCCCACCACAAACATCATTAGAAATGTTGAGATAGGGGTGAGAACAAGAGGACAAACCCATGACAGAAATGTTTGTCTTTATTCTTGTTTTTTGTCCCAAATTGAGCCTAAGAAGATTGATGAGGCTCTGAAGGATGGAAGTTGGGTTGAAGCAATGCAGGAAGAACTGCTTCAATTCAAGAGACAAAAGGTTCGGAATCTATGTCCTCTTCCTCAAGGGAAGACTACTATAGGTACCAAATGGGTATTCAGGAATAAGAAAGATGATAAAGGACTTGTCATCAAGAACAAGGCAAGACTAGTTGTTCAAGGGTACACACAAGAAGAAGGGATTGACTACACTGATGTTTTTGCTCTTGTAGCAAGAGTTGAAGTTGTTAGGATATTCATCGCCTTTGTTGCATCCAAAGATTTCAAGGTCTACTAACTTGATATCAAGTGTGCTTTCTTATATGGGGTGATTGATAAGGAAGTGTATGCAAACAACCACCTAGCTTTGCAGACCCTGATCATTTTGATTATGTGTGCAAGCTTAACAAAGCTCTCTATGGGTTTCATCAAGCTCCAAGGAAGTGGTATAAGACACTATGACAATATCTCTATCAGCATGGATGCAAGAGAGGTACTATTGATGGAACACTCATGAATAGGAAATGACTTGATGCTGGTTCAAGTTGATGTAGATGACATCATTGTTGAGTCAACTAATCCAAAGCTCTATAAAGACTTTGAGAAACTGATGAAGAATAAATTTGAAATGAGTGCCGTGGGGGAACTCAATTTCTTTCTAGGAATTCAAGTGAAGCAGGTTGACAATGGAATCTTCATAAACCAGTTAAAGTATGTGCAAGACATACTTACAAGATTTCATGCGACTGAGTGCAAGTTTGCTAAGACACCATAGGCAGAAACCACTCTCTAGGACCTTGTCTTGAAGGGGAGTGTTTTGATGAACATCTATACAGGGCTATGATTGGGTCTCGTATGTACCTTATAGCCAGCAGACCTGATATCATGTGTGCTACATGTATTTGTGCAAGATATCAAGCCAACCCTAAGATGTCACACCTAGTTGTTGTTAAGAGAATTCTCAGATATCTCAAAGGTGTTCCCAAACTAGGACTTTGATATCCAAAGAATTCTGACTTCAATCTGTATGCCTATAAAGATAGTGACTATGGTGGCTGTAATATGACTGCAAAGTCTACATCTGGGGGATGTCAATTTCTTAGGGGAAGGATAGTCTTATGACAATGCAAGAAATATTCCTGTGTGTCTGTATAAACTGCTGAAGCTGAATACATTGCTGATGTATGATACTATGCTCAAGTGCTTTGGATTCAGAATCAGATGCTGGACTATGGATTCAACTTTAAGGCGGCTCCCATCCATATAGACAACAACAGTGCTATCTCTATTACAGAGAATCCTATGCAGCACTCAAAGACAAAACACATCAATATCAGGTATCATTTGATTAGAGATAATTTTGAAAAAGGATTAATAAAACTGGTTAAAGTTAACCCAAATGAACAATATGCTAATCTGTCCCCAAAAGCTTTTAATGAGCAGAGCAAGTATCTTGTATCAGCTATTAGAATGATTAACTTTGAGTAGATTTTCTTAAACTAAACTTAAGTTGTCTATATCATCACCTATATAAGCCCAGTTTACTTTGGAAGAAACTTTTCAAAATTGATAACCCTTAGAGTTTCAAGAATTTTGGATATATTTTCCTTCGAAAGACATTAAGTTGTCTTCGGAAGAAGATTATGTCTTCAAAACAAATTTACCATTGGAAGAAATTGTGTTATATCTTCTAAAGCTTATATTTGTCACCAAGTACTTATATGTTTTGAAGAACTATCTTCTTTAGAAAGCAATTATGTCTCGAAAACTTTATTCTCTCTTTGAATAAAATTTCTGATATTTGATATCCTCCAAAGCAAAACTTGTCTAAGAAATAAAAATACTCTAAGTATTTTTTCTTCCGAAGCAAAATTCTTGAAAGACTAAGGAATATCTTTTGAGGCCAATTTGGCTTCGGATGTTTTTCTCAAAGCTTTCGAAGACAATTTACCTTTCAAAGATTTTAGACTTCCAAGAAAACTACCTTTTTGGGCACTTTTTCAGAGGTGGGACCGACATCCAGATTTCAAAGTTTATCCTTTCGCATTAACTTTGTCTAAAATCCAATTCATATAAATATATCTTTAACAGTTCCCCCACTTTCACCTTCCTTTCATCTTCAAAAGTTCATAACCTAAATTCACCCACAAACAGCCTTTGTTCTTATCTTCCTTCACTTCTAAGCTACTAAAAAATGGCCAACACTGATCCCCGAAACAAATCTGATTTTTCCATGCAGTTACACAGGCAACAAAACCAAGTTGCTCTGTTAGCGTCTGAGAAAGATCTAGGTTTCTTAGATGTCTGCCGCTTCTTGTCTCTTTTGAACTACCTCATTGCACTTACCATTAACCCTCCCTTGTAAGAAGATCAACTTTTAGAGTTCTGGAGGACCTGCCAAGAGGTCATCTTGGATGGTGAGAAGGCATTGTCTACCACAATGCAAGGGAAGACAATTTATGTCACTCAAGCCACATCAACTCTCATCTGAGGTTGGATGATGAAGAAGACGAATTGTACTTTCCTAAATCAGCTGTGAACAACTCATTCCGGCATATGGCTATGAAGGCGACTACTCCGTAAGAACCTTTAAAAAGGGTAAAGTTTCTTCCCAATGGAAGTACCTCTTCCATGTGGTCATCAATTCTTTGTCCAACAAACATGGAGGTTGGGACCAAATTCCTGACGATTTATCTTACATAGTCCATAAAATGGTTCAACGGGTCAAGTTCAGGTACTCTTAGTTTGTTTAAACAAATTTGCTTTCTAACTTGGACTCCTTAGAGTATTACATGTTCCCTAGGTATGTTCAACACTTTCTCAACTGTGAACTTCGCTCACAGTTAAGGGGAACAGATAAAACTCTTAAACTAGAGTAGTTGAAGCCCAACATCTTTAAGGCAATGAGAAAGTCCACTATTGGCTTCTTAGGGGTAGAAACAGCCCTGGTCCAAAAAATGTTAAAGCTCATTGCTCAAGGTGACAACTTGGTAGCACCAGCCACTGTTGAACCCACACCTTCTACATCTACACCACCCATACAGCAACAAATCACCATCACCTACCAAAGAAAATCCAAACGAACCTCTGCTCAGTCTACTCAAGTTGAGCAGGCCCCCAAATCACCAACCATGCAGGAAGAAGTAAACACTAGAGCTCCTACTTCTCTTGAGGAGCAGACCACTCCCATTACTTCTATGATCAGTGCTGAGGTTCCTCATGCTCAGTCTGATGAGCTTACTACCCCAGCCTTAAGCCTTCACACTGAGCCTCTAAACTCTAGTGATCAACCTTTAGGGGAAAGTTACCATCCCCAGCCTTTAGATCTCATCCAAGGAGAGATGAGTTCCATGAGTCTCTTTTTGATGATGAAGATATAGGATTTAATGAGTACTATGAGTCTCTCTTCTCCACCCCTACTCAAGGAGAGATGAGTGCTCTTGAATAACCCATATCCAGCCCATATCATCCACCCACAACTGAGGGGGACCTACCTGAACATGTTCAGGAAGTCCATATGGAAGAGGCTCTCACTTCTGCAAGTGATTACATCATTAAGACCTCAACCATAGAAACCCAGCCCATTGACACTTCTCTTGAAGCTATCATGGTGCAGGAGAAATCCAGTAGCCAAGAAACTCTAGCTGGTGGCAAGGAAGAAGACTTTGGTCCTATTCTCTCATCCCCCATGATTCTTCTGATGAAGATGAGGAGAGTCTGCAACTAAGTGCAAAAACTGTAAAAAATATGCACCTATTTAGTTTCAATAGTGAGTCACCTGGAATCTTTGATGGCTGCCTTACAAAGAAAGTCAATGACCATCAACTTGAGATCACCGATCTCAAGGGCAAGTCAGCTGAGAGACCCATCCGAAGAACTCAACCAGGCCTACAAGAACCAGTGGATGTGGTGGATCTAACCCTTAGCTCCCTTGTGCAAGAGAGTGATGCTACCAAAAAGGGGGAGAAAGTCCTACCTACAATCACAGAACCTGGGAGTTCCTCCTAGAGTATGGACTTGGAGGACTTACCACCCTCACTTGCAGTTGTCCATACTCAACAATCTCCATAGGTCCATATTGACATGGACTTACTCATTCAAAGCTTGTTTGAGGAGGGTATACCAAGGGCAATGCCTATTCCATCTCACCCTGCTGAAAATCAAATAGTGGGATGGAGGTATGATGCTGAAAGGAGAGCCCTGGTAATATCTAGGTCTCAGGGACAATAAAAAATCTTCAACTTCTACAATCTGAGATACTATGAGAGCTTCTCTCTAGTTGACTTGCCACTTACCAACCCAAGTCAATCTAGGAAAGCTGCAAGGTTAGCTGAGAGATCCAAGAAAGGGTGCTTGAAAAGTTCAAGCTGAGATCTAAATTATATAGAAAAAGGCTAGCAGGCAAGACTGTTGGTCAACTGGATGCTGCGATGGACCCCAAGATTAGCTTCGAGAGGGAAACCTTGGCTGAAGGTCCAGTAGTTGAGCCTATGAATCTTGAGACAGGAACTGCTTCAACACCTATTACCCTTAGTGAGGCACCGGCTGGTAAAGGTGTCTCACAGCCTCTCTCTGGCCATAGCTCAAGTGCAACACCAAGTAATGAAGGCCAAAGCTCTCTCCACCCTAAGTCACACAGGCCTGTGAGTGACAAAGGGAAGAGGGAAATGACCTTTATGGAGATTGAGGAGGACAAGAGATAGAGGAAGAGGAAGACAAAGGGAGAGAGTTCCAGTGGGACCCATGGCTTCATGGAAGTTGCTATAAGGGCTGCCCCCAGGCCAAGCACTCAAGTTGATGAGTCAAGGGCATCCATATTGAACTATTTGGGGTCCAGGAACTACAATATCAATGAACCCATCTCTCTCCCTTTGGGTGAACTAAATGAATTGGCTGACATGGAAGTGTCAAAGGAGAGGAGGTATTCGCAATTTGTATATACAAATCTGCTTGCAAACTTGGACTCCTTAGAATATTATATGTTCCTTAGATATGTTCAATACATTCTTAACTGCGAACTAGGCTCATAATTAAGAGGAACAGGTAATGTTCTTAAATTGGAACAGATAAAGCCCGGTCCCAAAAATGTTAGAGCTCATTGCTCAAGGTGACAACTTGGCAGCACCAGCTAATATTGAACCCACACCTTCTACATCTGCAACCCCCATATAACCACAAATCGCCACCACCTACCAAAGGAAATCCAAACGAACCCCTGCTCAGTCTACTTAGGTTGAGCAGGCCCCAAAATCACCAACCATGCAAGAAAAAGTTTCCATTGGAGCTCCCACTTCTCTTGAGGAGTAAACCACTCCTATTGTTTCTATGATCACGTGCTAAGGTTCCTCATGCTCAGCCTGATGAGCTCAAAACCCCAGCCATAAGCCTTCACTCAGAGTCTTAAAAATCTAGTGATCAACCTCAAGGGAAAAGTTACCATCCCTAGTCGCTTGACCTTAACCAACCAATACCAAACCTTGAATTCTATGATGATGAAGATATAGGATTCAGTGAGTACCATGATTCTCTCTTCTCCACCTTGCTCAAGGAGAGATGAGTGCTCCTGCATCACCTATATCTAGCCCACATCATCCACCTACAACTGAGGTGGACCTCCCCGAACCTATTTAGGAGGCCCATATGGAAGAGGCTCTCACTTTTGCAAGTGATTATATTATTTAGACCTCAACCATGGCACCCAGCCCATTGACACATTTTTTAAAGCTGTTAGTGTGCAGGGGAAAACCAGCAACCACGAAACTAAAGCTAGTGATGAGGAAGAAGACTTCGGTCCTATTCTCTCACCCCCCGTGATTCTTTCGATAAAGATGAGGGGAGTATGCAACAAAAGGTGCACAAACTGACCAAACTCTAAACCTATTTAGTTTCAAAGGTTAGTCACCTAGAATCTCAGGTGACTACCTTACAAAGAAGGGTCAATGACCGGCAAATTGAGATCACCAATCTTTAGTGCAAGTTAGCTGAGACTCATCCAGAGGACTCAACTAGGCCTACAAGAACCTGTGGATGTGGTCGACCTAACCCTTAGCTCCTCAGTGTATAAGGGTAAAGCTACCAAAAAGGTGGAGAAAGTCCTTCCTACAATCATAGAACCTGGGAGTTCCTCCCAGAGAATGGACATGGAGGACTCACCACCCTCACTTGCAGTTGTCCTTACTCAACAACCTCCTCAAGTCCACATTGATGTGGACTCACTCATTCAAAGCTTGTTTGAGGAGGGTATACCAAGGGCTATGCCTACTCCATCTCACACAGCTGATAATCTAATAGTGGGATGGAGGTATGATAATTAAAGGAGAGCCTTGGTAATCTCTAGGTCTCAGGGTCAACAAGAGATTTTCAACTTCTTTAACCTGAGATATTATGAGAGCACCTATCTAGTTGACCTCTCACTTGCCAACCCAAGTCAAAACAGGCAAGCTGCAAGGTTAGCTGATAGGATTCAACAAAGGGTTCTTGAAAAGTTCAAGCTGAGAACGAGATTATATGGATAGAGCCTAGCAGGCAAGACTCTTAGTCAACTGGATGCTGAGGTGGACCCTAAGATTAGCTTCAAAGGGGAAACCTTAGCTGAAGGCCCAATAGTTGAGCATATGAACCTTGAGGCGGGAGCTGCTTTAGCACCCACAGCATCCATTACCCTCAGTGAGGCACCAACTAGTAAAGGTGTCTTACAACCTCTCTCTGGCCAGAGTTAAGGGCAGCTAGATTGAATTATTTAGGGTCCAAAAACTACATCATTGATAAACTCATCTCTCTCACCTTGGAGCAATTAAATAAACTGGCTGACATGGAAGTATCAAAGGAGGGGAAGGAAGCTGAGACAGCAGAACTGCTTCTTAAGATAAAAGAAGAAAGAAGAAGAAAGAGAATATACAAAGCTCCTACCCTCTCCCCAGTTCAAGAAAGTCTTAAGGCAGAGGCTGTGGCTACTAGGCAACAAACTCAGGTAGGTAGGGAATAAGAGATGCAAAACATGATAACCAACCTGAGTGCCACAGGTCTCTATCAGGCAGCAAACTTTCTTCCCTTATCATATGAATACATTGAGTTTGAATACCTCAAGCAGCTTGAGCAACAAGTGCAAAAGGAGAATAAAGATACAAAGAGGAAGATGAGGGAAGAGGCTGCAAGGTCAAGAGCCACCAACAGAGCAAATTTGAAGAAGTCTGCTCATAGACTAAAGATGGTGAGTTTTTGAAGCTGTATGGATTCTACGGAAGGAGACTTGGTCCAATGTCTCTATCCACTATGGATGAGCACATTAGAGTGATCAAGCAGAAGCTGGTTGACTTGCATTCTCCACCAAGTCAAGCTGCACCTGAAGTTGAGATCAAGGTTGAACCCCAAGAGACAACACAAGCTGGACCTAGTGCTGTATCACATACATCTTCATCTTTTGATCCATAACAGGGTCTTGATCCTTCTCCTTCTAAACCTGTAAAGGACAAGGACCCAACTGAGAAGGACAAACAAAAACAATCTGGTACTACAGGACAGTCCTCCCAGTTAAAGTACAAAAAGAGGAAAAGGATGGCCATAAGAAGGGACAAGAAGAAGAAGAATAAGTCCAAGGCATACACCTCTACACCTCAGGAGGGGCTGATCTGGTTTTCGAGACTCTATCAAAAACAAGTTATTATATGGGTCTTAGCAACCTTTATTGTGTAAGGGTAAGTAAGGTCATCTCCACAGGGAATATATGAAAAGTGTTTAACAATATAACTAGATTAACTTAAAGAGACAAACTTTATAATTAAAAATTGGAACTTTGAATCAACTAATGACATGCATAAAGCAAAGAACTTTGAAACTAATTTACTTAAATAATGAAAAACAATTACTTTCGGGTTTCCAATTCCGCAAGATCAACAATTGATATGTTTAACCTAGGGTTTGTAAGAACTTAACTTCAAGATTTTACTTTTGATTAAAGTGATAACCAAAGAAAAATCTTCTAAGACTCGTTCGGTCATAAGATTACCAATTCACCTATATCACGTTGTTTACTTTTCTTAATGAGCTCATGATGCAAGGAAACCGAAAAATGATAATCAAGCACACAACTTTAATTACAAGCAAATGTTTTAAATTAATCAAAACATAAACCTTGATTCAATAGTCTAATGTTCATTACAAAAACATATATAAAGCATACCAATTGTTTCACTTGACACGACACGAAATTAACAGGTTTCATGTTTGACTATAACGGGTTTCGTATCATTAATAGGTTGACACGTTTAAACATGATAAAATTCGTGTGTAAATAGGTTAAATACTTGTTAACCTCTTAAGAACCTGTTTATATATTTTATTGTTTTAAAATAATTACTATACTAATAAATAATTACAATTTATGCCACGTGTTAATACCATATTAAACCTCAAAAATGTTTTCCCGCCCAAATCTTCGATGACCTATTAAACTAAATGGTAATTATCAAATTAACTATTTGACGACTTAACATTACAAATATGACCTTTGCCTTTAAAATTTATCAAAATATCTTTTCAACCACATATCTTTAGCCTTTTAAATAAATCTCACATACTATTGTAAAAATATATCAACAATCGGAATCAAAATCCCAATTTAGAAAAACTCAAGGTCATCATTTAATAATTCAATCAACCAAAATGTGACAACAAATCTCTTATCTTTTCATTTTTTATTATATGCATTTAACATTTTAATTAAAATTTTCGTAAATAATATTTAGAGTAAATTACACTTTTCATCCTTTAGATTTATAGCAAATTTCAGGTTTCATCCTTAAGCTAAAGAAATTACAGTAAACGATTTTTACGTTTCAAAAAGCTTGCACGTTTCGTCCTTTCTTCTAACGGACGTTAATTTTGTTCGTTAAGTCAGGTCGTGTGCAAGGAACATGAGGGTAATTTAGTCATTTTAACTCTTATGAAAATTAAGACAGTAAAATTAAACCTAGACCTACTTAATACATAAAAAATATAATTTTACCAAAATAATCCACCTCATCATCATCATCTTCTTCACCATCCAACACCACTACCACCACCATTGTTGTAGCCGCCCCCACATCATCAAAATCATCAGCATTATCATTATCCACCCCTAAATTATGATTTAAAACTCAAAATCAATTATACACATTTGAAAAACCATCACCATCCCAACCTATTCAAACCCGACCACAAGGGTAGTACATCCACCAACCCTACCTACAACTAGCCGACCACCATTATCATCACCTCCATCCCCATAAACCACCATCCCCTCAGATCTAGGTTTGTGAAATCAAAGGTATTCTTTAGATCTAGGGATTCAGCCATGAGATTAAGAAAGAAAGATAGAGATATGACTGAGAGAGACATCACAACGGTGAGTGATGATGGTGCGGAAGACATCGCTGGTGGTGGTCACTGAAGAGAAGACTTTCAGGTAGAAATGGTTGAGAGAGAGAGATAGAGAGTTGTAAATGAAAGTAGGTTTGTGGAATATATATATATATATCTTTAGCTTTCTTTTTAAATTTAATTTTATGTTTTAGGTTAACAGGTACAAATGACCATTTTACCCTCACATGACAAGCACATGACTAATTAACGTCAAAAATAGATAGTTGTTAGTGTGATGGACGAAATCTGCAAACTTTTTTAAAAATAAAGGATGTTTACTGTAATTTCTTAGTTTAAGGACGAACCCTTAAATTTACTATAATCCTAAAGGACAAAAATTGTAATTTACTCTAAATATTTATTCGTTAACTTAAACAAAAAATATAATGCACAGTTTTCTTTATAACTTTTATCTAAAAGATATGATGTAAATTTTATTTAAAACGAAGCTGTTTTAAAAAAAAGTGTGATCTTAAACTTTTGATGTATTGATTTAATGGTCAAATTATGGTTATTAAAATACTAAACTCAAGTAGTTTGTTAGAGCATAAAATAGTGGTGGTTTTTTAAGCTATGTATCATATGTTACGGTATTGTATAATTGTATGTATAAGTGTATAGTGTGAGACAAAACTTTTGCCTATTTGTGTTTTCTACTTAAAACATGAGTTTGTTAGGCATGGATTCAAAGTAATTAAGAGCTTACAATTCTTTTTTTCTTTGTTTGTTTGTAGTTCAAATGTTTTTATCGCTTACACACTATAAAATTATATAACTTCTATTGCAAAGCCCCGCGTAATACACGAGATTATAACCTAGTAATATATATTAATATACATATTACCATTCTTCGCTAGTCTTCAGAAACCCTTGACTTTTTATTTTTCATACCCAAATCTTATTCTCAAACATACGTCAGTTTCATCCTTTCCTCCCATACACAAGGTTAAATTTCATTCTCGAATATGAGTTTCATCCTTCAATAGCAACCACCGGTGACCGGACACAGGCGACGCCACGTCCCTAACCACAGTCGAGGCCAACGACTATCAAACCACAACCGACGCCAATAACCACCGTGGATTAAGGTGGTTTAACAGCAACCATCATCATCATCCTTGCTCTGCCATCACCCTTCATGGATTAAGGTATGGCCACATCTGGTATCCTTTACTGAACTGGAACCACCATACAAGTGGAACCCTTGCCGGAATGTCAGTGCCAATGATGGTGGAGTGGCTGGGTCTGGTAAATTTTTGTTTCATTAAATAGGTCTTTAAAAATATGATATTTATACGTGTTCTTAAATAGGTTTCTAAACAGATAACATATTTCTTAACATATTCATGTTCGGGTTTGAAAAAAAATGACATGATTAGTTATCATGTCATGTTCATGTCTACTATATCAGATAATCATGTCTTATCGTGTCGTATCTTTAGTGTCGTGTATGACGTGTTATGCCAGCCCTACCTCTATCTATTAGGATATTACAGCCAAGATGATTGGCAATATAAAGAGTTATAACCAAACCGTCATCATGAGGATCCTGGACGTTATCCCTATCTTCTTCATCGAATAATATCATATTTCTTTGTGTCAAGTGCATGGTCTTGGTGGATCTTTCTCCATTTTCTGCTTTTTCTTTCTTAGCATGCCTTTTAGATACAAAATATGAAGTGCCACAAATGTCAGATCCACCAGAAATAAAATGAATTACCTTAGCGTCTGTTGGTGGGTATGTAGCTCTTTTAGGAATCCTATTGGTTTCCTGAGCCTTATCCTTCTTCTTTCCTAAAAGTTCCTTAAGATATCCTTTGCTCAAAAGGTAGCTTATTTCTTTTCAAAAGGCAATGCAATCTTCAATAATATGGCCAAAGTCTTCATGGAATGCACACCATTTAGATTTGTCTTTCTAGCTAAGATTCTTCTCATTTTTCCAAGGCCACCTAGCTTTATACCTAAGATCCTGCATGAATTACATTAGTCCAAGAATATTAAAAGAAAAACAATAATAAGATAACCTAGGATAGTCCTCATCATCCTCTTCTCTTTCCACAGTATTGACTTTTTTGTCAGGTTTTGTATATGGCTTAGATCTGTAGGATCTATATGAGGATTCTTACATTCTACTTCAGGTATCATAGATTACAAGTCTATCAATTCTTTGCTGGATCTTCTTGCCATCTTCAGATACACCTTAAATCCTTATTCATGCGCTCGTCAAGATTCCGACATGGATTTGTCACAAGATCCTCATAGAACAAAGAATTCTTCTACAATCCCATCTTAAATGCTTGTACCGTCATAGACATAACCTGATTAGGAATTTCTAGTGCTTCTCTGCCAAATTTGCCAATGAAATCTATTAAGGATTTATTAACACCTTGTGTTACCCTATAAAGATCACTTGTCAACTTTTCAAAGGTTCCGCTACAACTGGTTATTAAAAGCATTAATCAAATAAGCAAAAGATGAAATTGAATAATGAGAAAGGTTTATTGGCCATTTTAAGGTTGGGCTTGTTAGAGTAGATCTAAGCCTTAGCATAAGCAACCTTCCTTCAAGTGTGCAGGTTAGGATTGATTTCTATCCTTTCCCTATATTGGGCAATATGCTCCTTAGGATCCATGGACCCGCCATACAATTTCATATTTGGAATCTGAAATTGCTTTGGGATTTCAATATCACAGATCGGTGGAGCGAATCTTGAAATCTTGTGATTACTGAAGGATACCTCGTGTATAGGTGATACACTTGAAATCATATCTTTGAGTTTATGAAGTTCCTTAGCAATCGCTGGACTAATCCTTGTATCCTGCATAGACTCGAAGTTGTTAGCATTTAAAATATCTTTATTGAAAATGGTAGCGTTAGGATAATATCATCTTCACATATTTCGAAAACCCTGCAGAATTATTTAGTATCCTAAGATGCAGCGGAGTAATTTCATCCTCCACTGGCTTCTTTGAACTTGACTTTATCTCCTGAATCACCTTCAGCATCAACATGTTTGTAACTTATTATTGCTTCATTAAAGTAAACATGGAGAGAAACTCGCCGTTGGAGATCAAAAGGGGTTTTCCGACTTGTTTACCATTCTTCATATGAAATGTTTCAACAGCAGGTGGGGAGGAGGAAGATATGAGTTTAAGATATAGGTTGTAAAAGTGATGGAAGATGAAGGTTGCTTGGGTCGTGAAGCCATTTCTGACAGGAGTTTGAAAAAACGACTGAAAGAGTATTTTTATAAAGAATTTGATTATGTAAAGCACCACTTGCTCCATGGTGGGTGCCAAATTATTTTGGTCAAAAACTACTGAAGTAATTAAGTTATCAAATTAGTAAAGTGAGTAAGTTTGCTCTTTGGAATATTAAGCAGAATAAGTACAAAATGAAGAAATATGAGTCAGGATATTAATGAAATAAAAATGATAAAGCAATAAAGAACACAATGATGTACAAGGAAAAGCCTTTGATCTTGTTAGATGGTTGGTAAAAAACATCAGGAGTGGACAGTTGCCCACTTCCTTTTTAATCTTATTGATGATAACAAATGAATACAACTTTAGAGCCGAATCCGATCGAATATTAAGTGTTATAGTAAGTGTAAATGCATGTTTAAGCTAAAAACAATGAAAAGAAGCATGTGTGGTTGTGCCTAATTTGATTTGATAGACCTCATTGTAGAATGAAATAAAAATACAAAGTTCTCCATTATTCAGGGCGATATGCTGATATTCTTGGGATTCTCAGCGTTAAGCCTCCATGATCATTGTGGACTCATATTACTATGTGCAACGTCAGCTTTTCAACTTCCCTTTAGAGTTTCAAGCATTGAGTCTATTATTAACAAGTTATCTATAACAATTACATGCCCAAGAAACAAATTATAAGTGATAATTTGGAATATAGTATAGGATATGTAACATGTAGGATATTTTGACTGATCAAATTAAATCTGAAATACTGGTCAGGATATTCACTCATAACAATCTTAACAAAGGAAATAGTCTTCTAGCACATAATATGTTCTTACTGATTGAGGATAGCTTTAAGTTCCTCTTCAAGAAATAAAGACTCCTAAATCACATGACAGGAAGAGTTAAAACTTTTGAGATAAGCAAGAGTAGTGTTCGTTTAGAAGGGATACATAAAAGACATTAAGCAAGTGTGATAGCTAAGGCAATAATGCAAATGCTAAACCTATATTTTTCCTCCTAAAAATGTATTGAGATCATAACCGGTATGCTAATCTTATAACACTTTATTTCAAAAAGGAAGATTTTAATACGTTAACCATCATTGCTAATAGGTTTTGTGAAAATTAACCTCAGACCCAATTAGATCAAGCCAAATGTCTTGTTCTTTTTATATTATACAAAATTACTATAATGGTTTAATTGTCCTCACACCGTCTACCTTTGGCAACACATATATAGTCTACAGATGTTTTTGAAGATATACTAAGATACAAACTTCAAGAACCATATTATACTACTATGACATCATTTTAATAGGGCCATAACTTTCTCTTTTATTTTTCTCTTCTTCCCCAATAATATACTGCAGGACTGTGAAAGGAGGTCAATGCAACAGTTTCACAATATGGAGAGATATGAAACACTTAGCAGATCAAATAGGGAATCGTCTAGTGAGAAAAAATGAACACAAGTAAAAGAACAAGAACAAGAACACTCAAATATGATTTTCAAGAATGATGTATATTGCTCTCAAGTTCTTACAAGTGTTTCAAAGCATGAAATAAGATAAAAGTACTTTAGACACTTTATACTACATCCTACAGCCGGCCATACTTTAAAGGCCAGTTGGAAACACTAATCTAGACAACAAGATCAATGTAGAATCAAAAGGCAGATTGCCTTTTGACTAGTGACTATGACATGCCATAGCTCACATCCTTATCTATTACAAAAGGGATAAAAGTACATAGTTGTAAAGTTACAAACAAAAGACCTTAATCTACAGTTCATAAAAGCACAGACTTTTCACCAAAGTTGGTGAGTCATCAGAAGTGGCAGCGGAAAGTGATTCAGCTTTTGTCAAAAGGTGATTCAAAGAAAGCATGTCTTCTCTGTCTTCGGAGAAATCAGTCTTTGGCTTCGGAAGACTTTGTCCTTGAATCTTCGGAAGTCTTCATCTTTGGCTTCGGAAGATATGGTCTTTGGCTTCATAAGATTTGATACTTAGTATAATTCTCTGAGTTATATCAAATCTTTTGAAGTAACTTGCTTGTACTTCATCTGCATGCTGAGAGCTCTTGGTTATTCTTTGGTTGCATCACCTCTAAGTGTATTCCTTACAAACTCCCCATAGGCTGATGCTACCAAAACTGAAGAGACCTTTGATTCTTGATCTTCATCTGTTGACAGTCCTTATCAGAATCAAGACCACTCCTTTGACCATCAGCTGGTCAGGATTCCTCAGACTCTCAAAGTATCTCCTCATGTCATAGAGATCATGCAGAAAGAGGTCAAGTATGTTTTGCCAGAAGTACAGGTCTTGACCTCCTTGATCTCTAGTGACATACCATCTGTCTGGATTGGTTGCAAATATCCAAGACACAATGGGTCTCTCAGCAGTAAGAGGCTCTACTTGAATAGGAGTTGGATGAGCAGCCTTTTCTTGATCACCCTCAGGATGTTCTGACCCATCCTGAGGTGTAGAGGTGGATGCCTTGGATCTTTTCTTCTTCTTCTTATCCCTTCTGATGGCCATCCTTTTCCTCTTACTGTATTTTAACTGAGGAGATTGGCCTACAGTACCCGATTGCTCTTGCTTGTCTTCCTCAGTTGGGTCCTTGTCCTTCACAGGTTCAAAAGGAGAAGGATTAGGACCCTGCTGTGGATCAGAAGATAAAGCTGGCTATGAAGCAACGCTAGGTCCAGGTTGTGTTGTTTCTTATGGTTCAACTTTGACCTCAGTTTCAGGTACAGCCTAACGTGGTGGAGAATGCAAGCCAACCAGCTTGTTAGGATCAGTGATCTAAGTTTGATCAATTAGAGTTGAATCACAGCGGAATTAGAGCAAGAATTAAGCAAATATAGCAAGAACACAATAAATATTCAATGGAACAGTACACGGTTATATAGATATAGGGTTTTCTGCAAAGAGATAATAACATTCATGCACACATGCTTCGGTGTGGCGGCTGCTAGGTTTTCCTAAGCTGCACCGATTACAATTAGGTCAGCATTCCTTATATATAGGAATGTGACGTCTGCTGATGTCACTTGATAGTGACATCTAACAGAATTATTACAAACTACTGAAAGTAAGCAAACTACTGAGAATGTTCACAACAACTGAGAACATCTCAGATTATTCTAAGTACACGAAGAAACATAAAACTACTGAAACTATAAGTACAGAAAAGAAACTACAACTACTGAAAGGAAACCATCACAACTACTGAAGAGGTCTTCTTCAGCTGTTGTGACAATCATCTGACACTTGGTCTTCAGTCTTTGTCTTCAGCTTTTGTCTTCAGACTTTGTCTTCAGCTCTTTCACTTCAGACTTTGTCTTCAGCTCTTTCACTTCAGACTTTGTCTTCAGCTCTTTCACTTCAGACTTTGTCTTCAGCTCTTTCACTTCAGACTGTCTTCAGCTCTTTCACTTCAGACTTTGTCTTCAGCTCTTTCACTTCAGACTTTGTCTTCAGACCTTGTTATCAGCTGATGTCTTCAGCTGTTGCAGACTACTTCAGTTGTTGTAATGTCCGTGGGACTTAAAGGTTTTTCTGATCAGGCTCATTGGTTCTTTTGGTCCAACAAACTCCCCCTGAACCAATGCAGCCAAAACCTTTAAGCTTATTGAGGTCCCACTTATTCTTGGCAGAAATACTCTCTTGATCAGCTTTAGAGATATCGGATAAGCACAGGCCAGGGAACAGGTTTCAGTAGATGTGAATGTCAAAGGATGGAAGGGAACTCTGTCTTGGGGAACTGGACACAGAGCCGTTATCCCAACCATGAAACCTACTTCCCATTGATGAGTTATAAGACTCTCTGACGTAGGCCTCAAGGAGAACAACTTGTTCCTCCTTAGTGAGTTCTTCTGCTTCTCCTTCGAAGAAGAACTCTGGGCCATAGTACTCTGATAAGTACTTTATCGTCTTTCCATTTTTCAACTCAACAGTTGTTATCTCTCTGTAAGCAAACTCATCTGGGTGAGTCCCTTCTAATAACAACTGGAGTTCATTTTTCTTGATCTCTTCAAGCCTCTTGTATAACAACCCCTTCTTGACCATTTTGTTCTCCATTAGAGTTTGAGGGGTCATCTTTGACTTGTAGGCTCTCTTGAAGTCTTCAAGTATTTCCCAGGGTGAGACTACAATGGCCAACATAATAGCAGCATCTATGGTCTTTCTCACTTGGCCATTGTATCTACTTGGTATGGATTTCTTATGAATTCTAGAACTAACCCTGGGGTCTGGCCAAATCCTTACTCTCTCCTTTTGATATTGAAAGGTATACCTGAGAGCATACAGCCTTTGAGCATGTTTCTTCATGGCTTGTATAGATGATGACTGAGGAAACTCTTTGTCAATCATCTTCAAAAGTTGCTCATCGTGCTGTTTCTGTTGTTCTTCTTCTTCAATCTTAACTTTCACCATTTGCCTCTGAAAGTCTGGTGTTATCATTTGTTGACTTCTGGGCTCAGGTAATTTTAGAACAGCAGAGATTGGCAGACTATCTTCTTCATCATCTTCTTCTTCTTCTTCTTCTACCATCCTCAACACCCTTCTCCTCCTTCTGGGTGCATCACTGGATGTGGTTTGAGGTGGTTTTTGGGGTAAGGGAGTTGGTTTTGAGGGTTGAGTTGATTTGGAGAGTTGTGGGGTTGGTTGTTTTTGAGAGGGAGTTTGGGAAGGCTGATCTAGCATTTTTATGGTGAGTTTGGCTTTGGAAAGCTTGGCCATATCAGTTCTCTTCCCAGCACCTGCTTCGTCTAAGGCTTCTATAATCAACCCCTTGTTGAATTCTTCAGAAGCACAGATTCTGGTGGTTATTGCCAGAATACTGTCTCTGGTCCATGATTTAATCTCAATTAATGATCTTCCCAAGTATTTTGCAATAAACCTGATCATTATCTCCAACCTCTCCCTTTCCATTACACTATAACTGGCCCATCTTTCTTGTATCTCATTAATCTCCAGCCTTCTGATCTCAGTGTCTAATGTGGCTGTATCAAAGCCCTGTCTGAAGAGTTGATCTATTATTTTGTCCATTGATCTGCTGTGAGCTTCATCAGCTTCTTTAATCAGATCTTCCAATGATTTCTCTTCATCAGGCTTTTGAGTTCCAGCACTTTTCTTTCTCTTGTATGTGATCAGCTGTTTTTCCTGTTCTTTTTCTTGTTGTTTATCCTCTTCCACTCTCTTTCTCTTTCCTTCTTTCACTACCTTAGACTCCCCCTTTTTGGGTGCATTGGGTTCAGGGGTTTGAATGGCAGAAAGCTTCTTGTGCACAGCATCATCAACAAGTGTTTTTAGAGTCGAGGAGATCCTCTCATCAATGGCTTTATGTACAATCTCATTGATGATGGGAGTGATGAGAGGTAAGGAAGTTTGAAATGTAGCAACCATCTGCTCAGAGGGGTTCTGTCCCTGAGAGGTGGTGCCAACAACAGTGGCTGGTGGCTCAGTTGAGTGAAGTGGCGGAGTGTTTGGGAAACCTTCAGATGAAGGTGCCATCTGTGGGTTTATTGGGGCAGATGGACTTTGATCCTGAGACATTTTGGCAAGCAGTTCTTTGAGTCTACTCACCTCAGCCTCAAGGATTGTGTTATGGGCTAAGACATCATAGAAAAAGCCCAGGTCATCATCAGTTTTTGCTGAATCACCTGACCTCCTGATTGAATCAGGATGTACATGCCCTGAGTGTAGATCAGTTGTAGCATGTGCCCCTTGTTCTTGGTTCTGGGGACTTCCTGCCTCAGGACTGAGTCCTTCATCGGCAGTTGCCTCTGGTGAGGTCTTAGAGATGTTACCAACTTCATCCTGTTCATTTGCTGAATCAGTAGAAGTGGCAGCCTCACCAGATGTTCTAACCTCCTCCTCTACACGGGGAGATTGAACATTATAACCCCTGTGCTGTGGGCTATCAGCAGCATTTTGGTCCTCTTCCTCAGATGTTCTCCCCATTGTAATTGGTGTCTGGGGAGGAGGAGAGGAATGCAGCTGACTCAACACTTGTGCAACAATAAATGTTGGGCTTTGAGGGGCGGTTGCATTTGGAGATAGGGTTGAAGCAGATTGCACCCGGGGTGACTGGTGCTCTTCAATGGTAACCTTCTCAATTGAGATAGGTTCCAGCATTGTGGTATCCCCAATTTTGGTTGCATCAGGATCCTGTTGAGAGGATGCCTGAGCGGCTACGGTTGGTGGAGTCTTGGACACTACTGGGGGGTTAGAACCAGTAAGTGTTTCCTGTATTGGTGTTACAGGGGCATCCTCAGGGGACTCATCTCCCTGAGTAGCCTTTTTGGGCTTTTTGGTTTTGGGTTTGGTGGGGACTTTGGATCTGGAAGTGGAGGCTGTGGGTTCCCGCTGCTTGGGTTTGAGCAGCCGGGCAGCCCCTTTCATTGTAGGGTCAGAGTTGTGCCTGGAGTATACTTCAGGCAATACAGCCGGAGCAGGGACTCCAAGGCCAACAAGGCCGTCTGATTTTAGCTGTGTTAAAATTATGGCCATGAGAAACCTGGGATATAATATCCATCTGTTTGCCACAGGTTTCAAGCCAGATCCTTTAGTTCCATAAACACTATCTCAGAAAAATTTAAAGTTTGGCGTTCAAAGATAGAGTATAATACCTGTTGCCATCGGGAAGACATTTGATCCCATGAAGAGGTTTTTGGTGCAAGGCAGACATTCACCATGTGGAAGATAAGACGTTCAGCATCATGGAAGTGCTTCTTCATAATGGTGGTAGCACTTAAGTCTCCTTCATACCCGTTGTTGATGAAAGACATATCGGTTGTGCCTTTCGGGTATTCTGTGACACAGGTGGCATCATGTAGATCTAGGGTTTGTCGAATGATGTCCGTAGTGATGACCACCTGTTTCTGGTTGACCAACGACTGGAGAGTGATTTGGCTATCATTCTCACTAGTTTGCACGGAGACGTTGGTCCAGAACTGGCTTAGGGAATCGGGGTATATGGTAGGATTCAGAAGAAACGCGGTTCGGTACTGGGAATCTACCATAAGATCGATGGCGTTATCAAATTTGTTCCAGAAGGCCGATTTTGAGAGGTAGGCAACACAGTTGTGTCTGGGTTTGAGTTTCATGGTCGCCATTGGTGAGAGAGTGAAAGGACGGAAAACGGCTAATGAAACGTCTGAAAGTAGGTTAGGTATTTATAGGGTAAGACAAAGGCTGATATAAAACGACTGAAAGTGTTGGTGCTGTCATCAGTTGTTTGAAAACAACTGAAGACCTGGTTTTAACTTTCAGAAGTTGTAACAACTGAAGACTTGGTATTAGTCATCAGTAGTTGTGAAACTACTGAAGACATGGTTTGGCTTCAGGTGTTGTAACAACTGAAGACTTGGTGTTAGTCATCAGTAGTTGTGAAACTACTGAAGACATGGTTTTGGCTTCAGTTGTAAGTGAAGCAGCTGTTGTAGAAACAACTGAAGAGAAAATTTTCTCATCAGCTGTTGTCGTCAATTCTTAGCTCATCAGCTGTTTCATTCTGACCTCAACACTTCATCAGACTTTGTCTGAGTTTCAGATGTTTCATAGGTCATCAGTACTTATCTGTTATTCTGACATCAGCAGTTGTAACTACATCAGTAGTTGTAACCACATTAGTTCTGTTCAACAGATGAGTACTTCAGTACTTTTAAGTAATTTAGTCTTCAGTAGTTGTGAAAACTACTGAGGATAAAAGAACTGCAGTACTTATTTGTGACAGTAGTATACGAATGCTCATCAGTACTTGTTCACTGAGATCATCAGTAGTTGTCACTTATTCTAGCTGCAGCATACCAAGCCTTAACACTAGGTTTTGGAAAGTTGAACTGTCCAAAGGCTTAGTAAATATATCTGCAAGCTCATCAGCACTAGGAACAAACTTTGGATCAATCAGACCTTTTTCAAAACAATCCCTAATAAAATGGTGTCTGATCTCAATATGTTTGGTCCTAGAGTGCTGGACTGGATTCTTGACGATACAAAGAGCTGAAGCACTATCCATTAGTAATGGAGTCTTAGTCTCTGTAATGCCATAATCCAGTAATTGATTCTGAAGCCAGAGTACCTGAGATGTACAACTTGCAGCAGCAATGTACTCGGCTTCAGCAGTGGATGTAGCAACAGATGTTTGTTTCTTACTCTGCCAAGAAACCAAACAGTTGCCTAGGAATTGACATCCACCAGAAGTTGATTTTCTAGTTAATTTACACCCTGCATAGTCACTATCAGAAAAAGCAACTAATTTGCAAGAGTGCCCAGTGGAATACCAAAGACCTAGAGATTGAGTACCTTGCAGATATCTAAAGATCCTCTTGACTGCAATCAAATGGGACTCTTTAGGAGCAGCCTGAAATCTAGCACAAACACAAGTTGCAAACATAATATCTGGTCTAGAAGCTGTTAAGTACATCAAGGACCCAATCATACATCTGTAAAGTGTTTCATCAACAGCTTTACCTTTCTGATCTGCATCCAGTTGTGTGGTGCTGCACATGGGAGTAGAACAGGGCTTACAGTGTTGTAAATCAAACTTTGCCAAAAGACTTTTTGTGTATTTTGACTGATGAATGAAAGTTCCATCAGCCTTTTGTTTGATTTGCAGACCTAGAAAGAACTGTAATTCTCCCATGGCACTCATTTCGAATTTTTGTTGCATCAACTTTGTAAATGCATCACACAACTGTGGATCAGAGGAAGCAAAAATAATATCATCAACATAAATTTGAACAAGGAGCTTATGTTGACCCACTTTCTTAATGAACAAAGTTTTATCTATGGAGCCTCTAGTGAAATTATTCTGAAGAAGAAAATTTGACAGTGTTTCATACCAGGCTCTAGGAGCTTGTTTCAACCCATAAAGAGCCTTATCAAGTTTATACACCCAATCAGGATGTTTATTATCCTCAAAACCTGGTGGTTGACACACATAAACCTCTTCTTTTATTTTACCATATAAAAACGCACTTTTGACATCCATTTGAAAAACTTTAAGATTGTGGAATGCAGCATAGGCTAAGAACAATCTAATTGCCTCCAGTCTGGCTACAGGGGCAAAGGTTTCATCATAATCAATACCTTCTTCTTGTGAAAACCCCTGGACAACCAGTCTGGCCTTGTTCTTGACAATTTGCCCATTTTCATCTGTTTTATTCCTAAACACCCATTTAGTGCCTATTGCACACTTACCTGGGGGTAGAGGAACCAGTTCCCACACTTGCTGCTTTTTGAACTGAAGAAGCTCAAGCTGCATGGCATCAACCCATCCATTGTCTCTTAATGCAATATGATAGTTCTTTGGCTCTTGCTGACTGATGAAAAGAGCATAGAAGCAGAAGTTGGACAATTGACTTCTAGTTGAGACACCAGCATTGATATCACCAATGATTTGAGACGTTGGGTGATTCTTCAGCTCTTGATGCACTATGAGATCTGTGCAAGTGTTTGTAGCACGCTCAGCAGCAACAGATGTTGATCCAGATTCTTGAAACCAAGTGTTAGATGGCATATCAAATGAAGTAGAGGATTCAGAAATCTCATCAGCATTTGTTGTGGATGGTGCTACTGAAGCTACAGGAACATCAAGTTGAGTAGACTCAGGCAGTTGATCACTAAACTTGAATAGGTGAGTACTGGGATCATCATGAACATCAGTACCACCAGATGGATGACTAGCTGCAGAAGGTGATGAATTCACATGATCTGCAACAGCTGGAGGCTGATAAGGAACATATTGCAGTATGTCCAGATCAAACAACTCCACAGGGTTTTGTGGGATTTTGTCCTTAGGAGATTCATTGAACTTCACATGCAAGGTTTCTTCAACCATCTTTGTCTTACAGTTGAACACTCTGTAAGCCTTGCAAGTGGATGAGTACCCAACAAAATACCCTGCATCCACCTTAGAATCAAACTTTTGGAGTTGATCCTTTGTGTTGAGAATGTAACAAGGACACCCAAATGCTCTGAAGAATGAAATTAGAGGAGCCAAATGATGTAGAACTTCATAAGGAGTCTTCATCAACCTCTGATTCACTAAAGCTCTATTTTGCACATAGCATGCTGTGTTGACAGCTTCAGCCCAAAAGGTCAGTGGCAAACCAGAGTCAGCCAACATGGACCTTGCAGCTTCAATTAGGGTCCTGTTCTTTCTCTCCACTACTCCATTTTGTTCTGGAGTCCTTGGGATGCTATACTGCCTCTTGATTCCTTTTGAAAGGTAGAAATCATCAAGTGTATGGTTTCTAAATTCAGTTCCATTATCACTTCTTATACACTTGACTGATAGGGAATACTGCTTCTCAACATACAACACAAAGTTAATAATTGTCTGAGCAGCCTCATCCTTTGAATGCAAGAAGAAGGTCCATACAAATCTGGAGTAATCATCCACAATTACCAGACAGTATTTCTTCTTTGCCATGCTCATTACTCTCACAGGACCAAAGAGATCCATGTGCAGTAATTGCAAGCAGGCAGTGGACTTTGGTTCTTCTATAGGAGGAAATGAGACTTTGTGTTGTTTTCCTTTTAAACAAGCAGTGCAGGTTTCATCACAGAGGAACTCCTTTATTGGTAGACCTCTTACTAAACTTTTGTGGATCAGCTGATTCATGTTTTTGAGATTAACATGACCCAGCCTTCTATGCCACAGTTTAGATTCCTGAGGAGAGGCCTTGGAGAACAGGCAAGGATGACCTTTTAAATCAATCTTCTTTGACAAATCCAAGGCATATACTCTTCCTATCCTGTTGGCCTTCAGGAGAGTATATTCATCCAATACCTTGTCAATCAGCCTCAGAACTTTGGAAGACAGAATCCGGCAGTTCTGGCTTGTGAAAAGTGCAACATGCCCTTTATCACACATCTGACTGACACTCAGTAGATTATACTTGAGATTCTCCACATGGTTAACATCATCAAATCTGATTTCTCCATTTGACACAAATCCTTTCCCGATGATGTAACCCTTAGCATCATTTCCAAATGAGACAAATCCCTTCTTTCCTTGAGAGTAGTCATTAAGAAGAGAACTGCTCCCAGTCATATGCATAGATCCTCCACTGTCTACATACCAGATGCTTCTTTGGCATGCTGAAGAACCCTGCATTTATCATAAGAAACTAGTTAGCTTTAGAGACCCAAACCTTTTTGGTTTTGGGTATGTTTTCATCAACAGATTTAACCATAACTTGTTTCTCATGATTAACAGCTGATGAAGGTGGAGATGGTGCTGAAATGGAATTCTTAGATTTGGGCTTGGATTTCCTTTTCAGTGGTTTGATCACAGGTGCATCTAGTTGGTTAACTCTCCCCAACAAATGCTGAACCATCATAACAAGTTGTGTCTGATTTGTTGCTAAGCCTTCAGCTCATTTGACACATCAGTACTTGTTTTTGATGAGTTCCTGTGACCCACCATTTCCTCCTTGAAATTCACAGACTTCGTCTGATGTTTATCATGAGGAACACTATCAGCTGTTTTCTGATAAACCCCATCCTTCTTTTTGGATTTTGGTGAGGCCTTGGGTTTATCAGTTTTAGATGACTGTGGTACAAACTTGGTTTCAAACTCATTTTTCATTTTATTTATTTCTTCTTTAATGAGCTTATCTCTGTTGAGTTTGGAACCCTTTTTGTACCAGCATTCATCAGATAGATGATTGAATTTACCACATATTTCACATGGCTTATTCTTCATCTTGGATTGATCAACTGCTGAAGTGGAAACTACTGAAGGTGTGATCTTCAGTACTTTCCTCCTTTCAGTACTTGTGTTAAGTACTGAAGGATCGGTAACAACTGAAGACTTGTTCTTCAGCTGTTCTCTATCCGTCCTGAAAGACCGTATGATAGATTCCTCAGCAGTTGTTAATCCTTTTATTTCATCAGATTTGAAATGCTTTTCAGATGTTGTGACTTGCCCTTCAGTACTTGGAGTACTTTGAGGAACAACATCTGAATTTCTCAGCTTCATGTGTTTATCAGCATTTAAACCATCAGGCAATTGATTTGCTGAGATCTTAACACTGACTTCATCCTCTAATTTTGTATTATCATTTGAGGATGAATCACATGATGATGTGGTTTGGAAATTACTTTCACCTTCAGATTTTACTATTGATTTTGAAGTAAAATCAGTAGGTGGTGCAGTATGATTGTAACCTATTCCAAACTTCACATTTGAAGCTGTTTGCTTGCTGAGAAGCATTTCAAATCCCTTGCAGGATGTTACCCATCGGTCACACTCAACTTGGGTAGCTGCAAGTGTCTCTTTGAGACTTCTGTGGTTCTCGAGTATGACCTCTACCTTAGCCTTTTCATCATTAAGTTGGCATTTAAGCTTGTAAATCTCATCATCTTTGTCATTAAGTGCAGACACATACTCATCTTTTCTTTTGGAAATAGTTTTCTCAAGCTCAAGATTTTGACTGATTAAAGCTACATTTGCCTCTCTAATAGAGACAAAGGCAGCTATGCATGATTCAGAACATAACTTGGCTTTAGCCTCAGAAGATATCTGGGTTACCTGTGAAGATGAAGCATCTGAGCAGGAACCCTCAGTAGACTCCAGGGCCATGAGAGCAAGATTCCCAAAAGGATGTTCACCACCATGTTGACCAGCACCAGCAGATAGTTGCTCATTGAAACCAGAAAGATCATCTGGTAAGCTGCTCCAGTCAACAACTCCTGGTGTGAAGAAGCTGTGATGAGGTTGAGATTGTGATGGAGATGGTTGAGGCTCAGGTAGGGCTTGAGGTTGTTGTGCTATAGGGACATGAACTGGATTTGGCTGTGGCATATAATAGCAGGGATAAGGATATGGCATTGAACCCTGAGGGACAAAGTATGCAGGAGATTGAGGTTGTGAGTGATGACCAGAACTAGCAGGATGTTGCCCTTTGTTTTGTGAACTATTGCTTGGAAAGGTCACAAAGGGTGCAGAGGAGTTAGATCCAGTTGATCTACACTCTCTTGCAAAGTGCCCAAGCCTGTGGCATTTGTGACACCTCAACTTACTCTTGTCAAAACCAACTTTGGTTTTGCCAGAGAGTCCTGGAAATTTCCTACCAGTTCTCTTGTAGAACTTTTGAGATCTGATATTGATCAGGGCCATTTGGCTCAAAATATCCATCTCTTCTAAATCATCATCAGCAATACCTTGCAAATCATCCATGATAAAACATAAATTATCACTATTACACCCAGAATGACTGTCAACACCAACAAATGCATGATCAGAACTGTTTGAAGAGAAATCTATATGCTCATCATAATGACTTTCTGATCCAGCATATTCTGACTCATGACCGACCAAGGCAGTGTTACCTGGTACAAAGTCATCAGAGAGCTTTCCTGATGATGCCAGTTTCCTTTTCTGCTCTATCTCTCTTTCAAATGTAAGCAGTTTCCCATGGAGTTGGGTGAGAGATAGGCTATCCAGATTTGCACTGGAGCGTAGGACAATGGTGTATGTGTCCCATCTCTCAGGCAGTGATCTGAGGAATCTGTTGTTCATCTGGCTGTTAGTATACTCTTGCTTGACCATTTTCAGTTCAGAGATCAAGCAGGAGAAACGCTCAAACTGTTGAGTCAGTGTCTCACCCTTCCTATGAGAGAATGTCTCATATTGTTGGGCGAGGATTTCTCTGTTGTTTGCTAAGACCTCATCAGTTCCTCCGAATTGTTCCTTCAAAGCATTCCAGAGGTCATGAGCAGTTTCATGATGCATAAGCCCAGAATAGATTTCATTCGGCAGTGCCATGGCCAGAATTCCATGGGCTTTAGCATCAATCTCAAACAGTTTACGATCTTCATCTGAGTATTGCTCCTTCTTCTTCGGAACCATTTGATTGGTCTCCGGATTGTTCACCATAGGCTTGTGTGGACCATGAACCACAGATGTCCAACAACCTGAACTGTTAACAGACAGGTGATGGAGCATTCTTCGTTGCCATATGTTATACTCACTCCTAACCAGCATCGGAGGCTTGGTTGAGGAGCCAGTATTGTGAGGATCATTAGATGGAGTAGTCATTCTCAGATTCAAACCAAATCAATCAAGTTTCAAAAGATTTTGCACAAAAACACAACAAACTCAATAAGAACCAAGAAGAAACTCAAATTAAATAACCAGAAGCAGCAGAAAATCAATCTTTATAACCAGTTCTTGCACATATGCTAATTCGATCAAACTATAGATATCAAAATAGCAGTTTCAATGATCAATTGTTAAACCGATCAATGATTAACCCGCTCTGATACCATTTGTTAGGATCAGTGATCTAAGTTTGATCAATTAGAGTTGAATCACAGCGGAATTAGAGCAAGAATTAAGCAAATATAGCAAGAACACAATAAATATTCAATGGAACAGTACACGGTTATATAGATATAGGGTTTTCTGCAAAGAGATAATAACATTCATGCACACATGCTTCGGTGTGGCGGCTGCTAGGTTTTCCTAAGCTGCACCGATTACAATTAGGTCAGCATTCCTTATATATAGGAATGTGACGTCTGCTGATGTCACTTGATAGTGACATCTAACAGAATTATTACAAACTACTGAAAGTAAGCAAACTACTGAGAATGTTCACAACAACTGAGAACATCTCAGATTATTCTAAGTACACGAAGAAACATAAAACTACTGAAACTATAAGTACAGAAAAGAAACTACAACTACTGAAAGGAAACCATCACAACTACTGAAGAGGTCTTCTTCAGCTGTTGTGACAATCATCTGACACTTGGTCTTCAGTCTTTGTCTTCAGCTTTTGTCTTCAGACTTTGTCTTCAGCTCTTTCACTTCAGACTTTGTCTTCAGCTCTTTCACTTCAGACTTTGTCTTCAGCTCTTTCACTTCAGACTTTGTCTTCAGCTCTTTCACTTCAGACTGTCTTCAGCTCTTTCACTTCAGACTTTGTCTTCAGCTCTTTCACTTCAGACTTTGTCTTCAGACCTTGTTATCAGCTGATGTCTTCAGCTGTTGCAGACTACTTCAGTTGTTGTAATGTCCGTGGGACTTAAAGGTTTTTCTGATCAGGCTCATTGGTTCTTTTGGTCCAACACAGCTCACCCCTCTTGATCTTCTACTTGATCACTCTAATGTGCTCATCCATGTTGGATAGAGACATTGTTCCAAGTCTCCTTTTAGAGAATCCATACAGCTTCAAGAAGCTTACCATCTTCTGTCTATGAGCAGATTTCTTCAAGTTTGCTCTGATGGTGGCTCTTGACTTTGCAGCCTCTTCTTTCATCTTCCTCTTTGTAGATTTTTGCTCTTTTTACACTTGTTGCTCAAGCTGCTTGCGGTATTCAAACTCAATGTAGTCATATGGCAATGGAAGAAGTCTGCTGCCTAATAGAGACCTATGGCACTCAGGTAGATGATCATGTTTTGCCTATCTTGTTCCCTATCCATCTGAGTTTGTTTGTCAGTGACCACAGTCTCTGTCTCAGGGTCCTGAACTGGGAAGAGGGAGCTTTGTAGATTCTCTTTCTTCTTCTTTCTTGTTTTATCTTGAGAAGCAGTTCTGCTGTCTCAGCTTCCTTCCTCTCATTTGATAGTTCCATGTTAGCTAGTACATTTAATTGCTCCAAGGGGAGAGAGATGAGTTTATCAATATTGTAGTTTTTGGACCCCAAATAATTCAATCTAGCTGCCCTTAACTCATCATCTTAAGTGTTTGGCATGGGGGCAGCTCTGATTGGAGCTTCCATGAAGCCTGGGGTACCACTTGAACTCTCTCCCTATGCCTTCCACTTCCTCTCTCTTTTCCTCCTCCTCAATCTCCTCAGGAGTCATCTTCCTGTTACCTTTGTCACTCATAGGCCTGTGTGACTTAGGTTGGAGAGAGCTTTGGTCTTCATTGCTTGGTTTTGCACTTAAGCTCTGGCCAGAGAGAGGCTGTAAGACACCTTTACTAGCTGGTGCCTCACTGAGGGTAATGGGTGCTGAGGGTGCTAAAGCAGCTCTTGTCTCAAGGTTCACATACTCAACTATTGGGCCTTCAGCCAAGGTTTCCCTTTCGAAGCTAATCTTAGGGTCCACCTCAGCATCCAGTTGACCAAGAGTCTTGCCTGCTATGCTCTATCCATATAATCTTATTCTCAGCTTGAACTCTTCAAGCACCCTTTGTTGAATCCTATCAGCTAACGTTGCAGCTTGCCTGTTTTGACTTGGGTTGGCAAGTGAGAGGTCAACTAGATAGGTGCGCTCATACTATCTCAGGTTAAAGAAGTTGAAAATCTCTTATTGACCCTGAGACCTAGAGATTACCAAGGCTCTCCTTTGATTATCATACCTCCATCCCACTATTAGATTATCAGCTGGGTGAGATGGAGTTGGCATAGCCCTTGGTATACCCTCCTCAAACAAGCTTTGAATGAGTGAGTCCATATCAATATGGACTTGAGGAGGTTGTTGAGTATGGACAACTACACGTAAGGGTGGTGAGTCCTCCATGTCCATTCTTTGGGAGGAACTCCCAGGTTCTATGATTGTAGGTAAGACTTTCTCCCTCTTTTTGGTAGCTTTACACTCTTGCATATGGGAGCTAAGGGTTAGGTCCACCATATCCACAGGTTCTTGTAGGCCTGGTTGAGTCCTCTGGATGAGTCTCTCAACTAACTTGCCCTTGAGATCGGGGATATCAATTTGCTGGTCATTGACCCTTCTTTGTAAGGTAGTCACCTGAGATTCTAGGTGACTAATCTTTGAAACTAAATAGGTGTAGAGTTTGGTCAGTTTGTGCACCTTTAGTTGCATACTCCCCTCATCTTTATCGAAAGAATCACGGGGGGATGAGAGAATAGGACAGAAGTATTCTTCCTCATCACTAGCTTTAGTTTTGTGGTTGCTGGTTTTCCCCTGCATACTAACAGCTTCAAAAGAAGTGTCAATGGGCTGGGTGTCATGGTTGAAGTCTGAATGATATAATCACTTGCAAAAGTGAGAGCCTCTTCCATATGGGCCTCCTAAACATCTACTTAGAGACTATTACATCCACATGGAGCACTCATCTCTCCTTGAGAAAGGTGGAGAAGAGAGATTCATGGTATTCACTAAATCCTATATCTTCATCATCATAGAATTCAAGGTTGGGTATTAGTTGGTTAAGGTCAAGCGGCTGGGGATGGTAACTTTTCCCTTACGGTTGATCACTAGATTTTTGAGACTCTGAGTGAAGGCTTAAGGCTAGTTTTGTGAGCTCATCAGGCTGAGCATGAGGAACCTCAACACTTGATCATAGAAACAACGAGAGTGGTTTGCTCCTAAGGAGAAGTGGGAGCTCCAGTGGACACTTTTTCTTGCATGGTTGGTGATTTGAGGGCCTGCTCAACCTAAGTAGACTAAGCAAGGGTTTGTTTGGATTTCCTTTGGTAGGTGGTGGTGATTTGTGGTTGTGTGGGGTTACAGATATATAAGGTGTGGGTTCAACATTGGCTGGTGCTGCCAAGTTGTCACCTTGAGCAATGAGCACTAACATTTTTGGGATCGGGCTTCATCTATCCTAATTTAAGAACATTACCTGTTCCACTTAATTTTGAGCCTAGTTAACATTTAAGAATGTATTGAACATATCTAGGGAGCATATAATATTCTAAGGAGTCCAAGTTTGCAAGCAGATTTGTATATACAAATTGCAAATACCAGAACTTGACCCCTTGAACCATTCCATGGACTATGTAGGAAAAGTCTACAGGAATTTGGACCCATCCTTCATGTTTGTTTGAAAGAGAGTGGATGGCCAAATGGAGGAGCTACTTCCATTTGTATGAGACCTTGCCCTTTCTAAAGGTTCTTACGGAGTAGTCCCTTTTATAGTCCATCTACCGGAAGGAGTCATTACAGCAGACTTAGGGAAAGACAAGTCACCCTCTTCATCATCCAGCCTTAGATGAGAGTTGATGGTGGCTAGAGTGATGAATACTGTCCTCCCCTTCACTGTGGTAGACATTGCCTTCCCACCGTCCGAGATGACCTCTTGGTAGGTCCTCCAGAACTCCAAAAGTTGATCTTCGTATAATGGAGGGTCGATTGTGAGTGCGGTGAGGTAGTTGGTAAGAGATAAGAAGCAGCAAACGTCTGAGAAACCAACATCTTGCTCAAACGTCAACAAGGCAACTTGATTATGTTGCCTGTGTAAATTCATGGAGAATTCCGGTTGGTTTCGAGGACCAGGGTTGGCCATTTTGAGTAGCTTTGAGATGAAGGAATGTAAAAACAAAGTCGGTTTATGGGTGAATTTAGGGTTTGAATCTTGCAGATGAAGGAGAAAGTGAAAGAGGGGGAACCGTTGTACAAATATATATATATATATATATATATATATATATATATATATATATATATATGATATGGATTTGAGACAAAGTTAATGCAAATGAATAAACTTTCCGGATGTCGGTCCCACCTTTGAAAAAGTGCCCAAAAAGGTAGTTTTCTTAGAAGTCTAAATCCTTCAAAGGTAATTTGTCTTTGGAAGGGTTGAGATAAACTTTCGAAGCCAATTTGGCTTCCGAAGATATTCCTTAGTTTTCTAAGAATTTTGCTTCGGAAGAAAAATACTTAGAGTATTTTTATTTCCTAGATAGATTTTGTTATGAAAGATATCAAATATCAGAAATCATATTCAATAAGTGAATAAAGCTTCCAAGACTTAATTGCTTTTTGTAGAAAATAGTCCTTCAATACAAATAAGTACTTGGTGAAAAATATAAGCTTCGAAAGATATATTCAAATTTCTTTTGAAGGTTAATTTCTCAGAAATAGTTATTTGTTTTAAAGACATAATTTTCTTCCAAAGACAACTTGATGTCTTCTGAAGAAAAATATATCCAAAATTCTCAAAATTCTAAGGGATATCATTTTGAAAAGTTTCTTTCAAAGTAAACTGGGCTTATATGGTGATGATATAGACAATTTTAAGACATATATTATTAAAAATAATCTTGAGTTTAGTTTAAGAAAAATTAATCAAAGTTAATCATCCCAATAGCTAATACAAGATACTTAAATCTTTGCTCATCAAAAGCTTTTATGAACAGATTAGCATATTGTTCATTTGTGTTAACTTTGACTAGTTTTATCAATCCCTTTTCAAAATTATCTCTAATCAAATGATACCTGATATTGATGTGCTTTGTCTTTGAGTGCTGTACAGGATTCTCTGTAATAGAGATAGCACTATTGTTGTCTATGTGAATGGAGTCTCCTTTAAGTTGAATCCATAGTCTAGCATCTGATTCTGAATCCAAAGCACTTGAGCACAGCAGCTTGTAGGAACAATGTATTCAGCTTCAACAGTTGATGCAGATACACATGATTGTTTCTTACATTGCCATGAGACAATCCTTCCAACCAAAAAATTGGCATCCCCCAGATGTTGACTTTGCAGTCATATTACAGCCACCATAGTCACTATCTGCATATGAATACAGATTGTAGTTAGAATTCTTTGGATACCAAAGGCCCAATTTGGGAGCACCTTTGAGATATCTGAGAATTCTCTTGACAACAACCGGGTGTGACAATTGTGAAACTGAAGGGATTTAAGATGGTGAGATCTTACAATCAAGATCCTGAAATGCTTTGATACCAATTGCAGGACCATGAAGGGAGGTCAATACAATAGTTTCATAATGTGGAGAGATATGAAACACTTAGCAGATCAAATAGGGAACCAGCTAGTGATGAAACAATGAACACAAGTAAAAGAACAAGAACAAGAACACTCAAATATGGTTTTCAATAATGATGCATATTGCTCTCAAGTTCATATAAGTGTTTCAAAGCATGAAATAAGATACAAGTACTTGAGACACTTTATACTACATACTACAACCAACCATACTTTAAAGGCCAGCTGGAAACACTAATCTAGATAACAAGATCAATGTAGAGTCAAAAGCCAGATTGCCTTTTGACTAGTGACTATGATATACTATAGCTCACATCCATATCTATTACAAAAAGGATAAAAGTACATAGTTGTAAAGTTACAAACATCTACAGTTGACTAAAACACGAACTTTTCACCAACTCATATAAGTTGGTGAGTCATCACAAGTGGTAATAGAAAGTGATTCAGCTTTTGTCAAAAGGTGATTCAAAGAAAGCATGTCTTCTCTGTCTTTGGAGAAATCAGTCTTTGGCTTTGGAAGACTTTGTCCTTGAATCTTCGGAAGACTTCATCTTTGGCTTCAGAAGATATGGTCTTTTGGCTTCAGAAGATTTGATACTTAGTATAATTCTCTGAGTTATATCAAATCTTTCGAAGTAACTTCCTTGTACTTCATTTGTGCATGCTGAGAGCTCTTGGTTGTTCTTTGGTTACATCAGCCTCTAAGTGTATTCCTTACATATACGTATATATTCTTTTTCATTATTTTTTTACTAATGTGTAATGCTAAATAGGTATGGTGTGTGACAAAAGGAATACATTCTCACTCTATTTTTGTCGGGACTCAATTTTAAACTATTGCACCAAGATGGGAAAGATAAAGAATATATATATATATATATATATATATATATATATATATATATATATATATATATTAGCATTCATATAAGATTTTAGTATACCTAGTTAGATCGAGCATATCAACATATCACAAGTTAAATTTATTTCTATCATAGAGATCAGTCACATGTATAAGTATCAATATATCAGCTTCCTATCATTTTCCATAAGTGCATAAATCTATTCAAATGACATTTACTATTTTTTGAAGGCCATTGTTTGTACATGCTTTTCATTTGGAGTAATTACACATACTAAATAATTTGGTATTTCAAAATAATGGTTTTGATACGTTAAAAATGTCACCTTTTCGTAAAATAGGGGTTTGGATCATAGTTCTATATCTATATAGTGCTCATACACGTTCATGCATGAAAACCCTAGAAATAATGATTAGATCTGAAATGCCTACCTAGATGGAGAGAACATTGTTAGAAAGTATACAACCATGTGCTGATGCAAGTTATAATTCATGTGTTGATATAAGTTCACATGTGGATGTAATAGTCTCTAAGTAGATGTGAAGGGTTCCCCCCCCCCCACACACACACACACACACACACACATATATATATATATATATATATATATATATATATATATATATATATATATCATTTGTAGATTTATGTCCTACATAAATATTTGCTCTGCATATATGTATGTCCTACATAGATATATGTCCTGCGCAGATATTTGGCCTATGTAGATGTAATAGTCCTTGAGTAAATGAGAAGGGCTATGTGTAGATGCCAAGATCCATGCGTAGATGGTTATACGTGGTTATAAGTGCTCATACATATATACTAAGACTCATGCATAGATGAGAATGTCCATGCTTAGATGTTATGCTCATGCGTAGGTTTTAGTACTTATGAGTAGGTGAGAATGTTCATGCATAGATTTTAAACTTATGCATGCAAGAGAATGTTCCTGTATAGATGCAGTAGTTTCTACGTAAATGCAAATCTTCCTGAGTAGATATTGGAACTCATGCTTAAATGACAAATACCTATGTATATTTTATTGTTCATGAGTGGATGGTTATGTACTTAGACTTGAAAACATAAATACTTCAAGTTTTCTTACATTATGATAGTCTAAAACTATTTACATATATGATGGTCCTTGTATGGATGGGTCCTTGTATGGGCGGATCTTTGTGTAGACATAATAAACAGTTCTTGTATGCATAATTTAAAGGTTATTGTGTAGATACCATGTCTTGTTTAAATGTTTGCCCTTCATAAATGTATGATGTGCGTAGATTTAACAACCTTGAGTAGATTGAAAGCGCTATGTGTAGATGCCAACACCCATGCATAGATGTGGCACACATGGATATAAATGTTCATGCGTGGATACCTAGACTCATGTGTCATATCCCACTCTACGGGCATGACCTATTGTATCATAATACATAATAATATATAACTGAACACTTAACATTCAAGACTAAATTAAAACTTTTAATTATACAAACATAATACACATGTCATTGTGTTAAAATCTTCTAACACAAAATACACATACTACCCCAGACAATTTTAACCCAGTCTCTATCTTTTGTATAAAGACTTTATTCAACTCGAACCACTAAGTCTCCTTGACCTAGCTAGTGCCTTTCGGTACTTCCTTCATTAACTGCATCAAGAGCTATAGCATGTCAACAAACACATTGTTTATGAGTCATAACAAATGACTCCAAAATAGACAGCCAACATAACATAACATAACAATGTGTGCAAGTAAATTGTTTTACGAATCAAATCTCACTAAGAAACGATGTATCGCTGGATAGTGTTCACCATATATGCCATTTCAGGTTTCAAAATAATGACAGCAGGTAGGTTAAGGGCATCCCGGCCGACCCTTTCCCAACATATTGACATCACACAAGGTCGCGTTCATCACCAAATGATATGTGAATAAAAATACATGTTAATATTCATATCTTTCCCAATTTTAAGAGTTTTTTGTTACAAATTCATTTTTATCGATACTTAGTTGTGATTAGTTTGGATTTTGTAGTTTTGGATGGTTTCTTGGTGATCTAAAAAGAAAAAGACAAGAAATTTATGAAGATTTTGGAAGTTTAAAGACTGTTATGGTCATGACTAATTCTGTCATAACCATAACAAGCATCATGACCCCCTTTCTTGCATATTATGGCCATGACTGATTCTGTCATGACCATAACATGCATCAGGCCCCCTTTTTAGCCTTTCTTCTTCCCCATTTCACTAAAACTCGAAAATTGAAAGAAAAAAAAACCCTAGTTCTCTTAAACATTGAGCTTCATTTTGAAAGAATTTCACAAGATTAGAATCCAAGAATGAAGATCAAGCACTCCAAGGAAGAATCAACATCATACAACTCATTTTAGCTTGATTTGGTTTGATAATCTCTACATCTAACCATGTATCTTTTTGATTATTCAAGTTGGTTGGGTGTTTTTGTATCTATTATGAGCTAGACTCTTTGGTTCACTTAGATTGGATGAATCCTAGCTAATTATTGATGATATACATGTTATTTATGGTGATGATTATGTTAATGACCTTAACAATGTTTTGAATGTTCTTTAATGGTTATGTGTGTTTGTTTGACTTAAGTATATGTTTAATCTTGTGGATATCTTGACCATATGATGTTGGAAAACTGTATGTGTTAGAGTATTAATTCATGAATATGTATATGTATGTATGTGTATTCATGGCATCTGACTAGGAATGGTGGATGAGGACTGGAACATGTATGATTGTTATTCAAATATGCATCATTGTGTATCTTGGAAAAGCCATTACATTTGTAGTGAATTTAACTTATCATTATGTATGTGTGATTATTGTTTACTAGCGTAACCTGTAGTTCATATATTCATGGTATGATATTCATAAGTTGGAGGACTTCATGATGTTGTTTTCATTACGTGATTCGAGGTGGTTGGTATGTGTTTATCGTACTAGCTTTCCAAAGGATTATGGGATTAAATAACCTTGACAGGAGTTTGGACCACATTTATATTCAACATAATTATATCATTGGATCTTCATGGAATGACTTTAGGTAGGTTACTATGTTAACATCGTTTTAACTTTACAAAGAATCATATGATTAGGTAGCCTTAACTAGGGTCTAGTCTATTTCTGTGTTACACGTCTATAGAATGTTCAAATCATAAATTTATGTATGTTGTCATTATTAGGCTAGGTGGATTCAAAGTCTAAGTGAACATTACCTTTAATTGATTATATTTCTTGAATTTTATCTATCAATCTATCTTTATATATGTTTATATTAGTTTAAAATACAAAAATACCAAATCATCTATATTTATCAGTTGAATAATAACAAATGTTTACTATCAGTGGCTACCATGTCTCTAGATCGATACTAGGTTCTTGCCAAAGCTATGCTACATATACGATAGGTACACTTGCCTATTTGTGTGTGGTTTAGTTCTAAGGTAAATATCATTTCTATAAATTTAAAACCAAGTGGTGTAGTAAATCATTATTAAAAATATATATACACCGCACACATCACCAATCCTTCAGGACTCATCGGCTCACCTGCTTATTCCTATAGGATCATAATAATTGGCGCCACAACATAAAGTACCACAACCTGAGAGTGAGACCCTCCTACCTAGATCAGATATGACTAAGCAATACATATACCCCTAAGTGCTCAGCAATTCTACATGAACCTATCCACTCACCTTTGATAATTTGTGTGTGACTAGCAATGAACAATAGCGGACACACCTAAGGGTATGCTAACTTGCTAGGGATAATTAAACTTAAAGCCACATATCAAAACATTTTACACAGCTCGAATGTAGCACCAAAACATTAATTGAAACGGGTATGGTTAGACTCACCTTGTTGAGCTTCTTATAATATTCAAGACTAGCCCAGGAGCTTTAATGTAAGTAGTGTAAGCACAAAACACAGTACCACAACCATCAGACCTTAGTAAAAAGCACATAACCCTCATGTTTCACATACGAGCTAAACCAACTGACCTATTCTGATCATATCTTTGACCTCGAGCTAGAGTCTTCCAACTCAATTCAGTTGATGAGCTAGGGTTTACACGGATACGAGTTCAAGCCTCGTGATTAATCCAACCAAATTTACCACAACAGGAAATCCCTTCCATGTTTGAACCTATTAGTAATTATATGAACATACCATGACTACTTGTCATCATTTCAAACCAAAATTGAACTTTATCATGTGACAAACCTTTTTACCAAAACACGGTTTCTTTAACATAATAACAAGATGCATTCATAAGGGGTGTGCACACTAGACACCATTTTGGTTCTTTTCAAAACCCTCTGTCACACCCTCAATTTTTCAACAAACGGGGTTTTACCGTTAGACGCATGACATACCAGGATCTCAGCTAATAGTTAAACCAAACGACACATTAATTACAAAACATAGTTGTTCATTATTATCAGAAAAATCCCAAAAGCATGGTAAATAATGAATTCAAGAAAACATTTGTGGAAGCTTAAACATTCATAATTTAAATAGCGCAAAACACCCGCAACCCAAAGAAATATAATTTGCAGAAATATTGTTTAACCGTGTAAAGTAATCAGAATGTATTCAATACTGAAATGCTCCAAGTCATACACACCTTAAGAACCTGAAAGAAACATGCCAAAGTGTCAACACAGGGTTGGTGAGTTCACATGTTTTGATAAACAGTAACATAATCGAAAGCAGATACAGTAAACAAAGTAATATCAGTAGACAACTATTCTACGTAACAAGTTATATAGTGTATGAAGTTCGCAACCAAAGCTGACAAATATATGTATGCCCTGGCTGTGGTTACCAGACCATGGCGACAGTAATTAGGTCAATTAAACACCCGTTTGACATGCAGTCGTGCTAGCGCAACTAGCCCTGGTGGGGTTTGTCAAACCCAGTAGATTTACTCAGAATTACCCAGAATTACCTCGCTAAAGTACATAAATTAACTATTTGAAAGTGAGGACTTAAAATGGTGCAACACTAATTCAAAAATTATAGTAATACTGATCAAATGAATGAACATTTAAAAAACAAACATGTTTCTTTTCCCCAAAAATAATATTTGTAAAGTGGGGCCGTAAACTCACCTTGAATGCACAACAAATCAGTAAATGCAATCACAAACGTTTAGGTTTCCGAATAGCGTGAATTTACATTTAATATCTTATTAATATAAAACATTAACACTTGAACCATACGGTTTCGCCATTATGGCTCGGGTTCGCGTCAGAGATTAACACAGTCACCATGCTAAAAAATTAACGTAAATTTGCACAACATACAATATATATATATATATATATATATATATATATATATATATATATATATATATATATATATATATATATATATATATATATATATATACACACAGAGCACATACTATATATACTCACAACACCATATGCATCATCCATATATAACACACATATATAATATATATTTTATATATAACTCACCCAATGTAAACATGCTATACATAATACACATATATACATTATACACATAATACACCTCACTCATGCATAATTACATGTTATACACCACACACATTCATTATGCACACACCACCATCACCCATGCACAACCACCATCACCAATTTCACACACACGCAGATTACACACACCACACACACACGTATAACGCACACCACACACACACGTGGAATACACACATGAACAACGCACACACAAACATCCCAGTCAAAAACACCCGTGACTATCATGTTCCTTAATCCCAACAATTCTCATATAACCCAAAGAACACACACACACATACGGGCATACAATCAACCATACAATCAACCACATTAACGCACCAAAGGAAGAACACGCACACACAATTACGCATAGAACACATCGCAACGCGGCCGAACCCACTGCCAACTGTGACCCAACCTAGACCCGCTCACGTAACGAACTAGATCGAAACCGAAACCAAAATGATACAAATATAAGTAGAGATCACATAATCATACCGAACAAGATATGAGGCTGTGTAGATCACTGTTCGTGGCCGTCAGTTCGATCGATTCTTCGGGTGATCGCGGTTAAAGACGGTTGTAGTGCGGCCGAGGGAAAGATTTGCCGTGAATAGGAGGCCGGGAGAAAGGGTCGTGCGAGAGAAGAAAGCTGCCGGAGGAACCTTGTGTGAGGAAGATGATCGATGGAAACAGGGAGGGGAAACGAAGTTTTGGTGGTTTAGGGTTGTGGAATTGAGGGAGAACGAGGTGGGGATTGGGTTGTTATTAAATTGTGAAACTTTAGTAAATGACGATTTAGTCCTTCTAAATTGCTCAACTTACACAAGGACCTCCAAGTTAACTAATTGAATGAATTAATCATATAATTATCAATCACATAATTAATTTCATAATCAAGAAAGGAACACTTAAATAATTGAATCGAGTTGACGGTGTTAACCTAGAACTACGGGGTGTCAGATCATCCCCTTGTTGAAAGAATTTTTGTTCCGAAAATCAGAGTACTAGGGTCAATAGTACCAGGGTCAATAAACGGCCATCAAACAAGCTGGGCAGTCATCTGGAACATAGACAAGATAGGGTTTCTGAAGAATTTTGTAACAAACCAAAAAGAAGAATTATGAGGGTTTCGCTAGGGTTGTGGCATCATCCCCTTGTTGAAAGGAATTTTGTCTTGAAATTTAAAGAAAAGATATCTTAAGAATGGATACCTTAGGAAGTGGATGCCTGATCTTTGAATAGTTGCGGGTACTTCTTTTTCATCTGATCTTCGCTCTCCCAGGTGAACTCTAGTCCACGCTTAGAATTCCATCTAATGCGTACAATAGGAATCTTACTACGCTTTAAAGTCTTGACTTCCCGATCCATAATCTCAACTGGTTCCTCAATGAAATGAAGTTGTTCATCAATTTCTAGTTCCTCCAATGGAACGACAAGTGATTCATCGGCTGGACACTTTTTTCAGGTTGGAAACATGGAACACGTTATGAACACCATCGAGTTCCTCAGGTAAGTCTAGCTGATAAGCTACTGGACCGATTCTTTTAACAATTTCAAACAGTCCAACGTATCTAGGGTTTAGTTTCCACGCTTCCCAAAGTGTATCAGACCCTTCCAAGGTGAAACTTTCAATAATACCTTGTCACCGACTTGAAATTCCAAAGGCTTTCTCCTTTGATATGCATAACTTTTCTAGTGATCACGAGCTACAGCCATATGGTTATAGATCTAAACTATCTTCTCAGTGGTTTCATGAACAAGCTCAGGGTCAGTTAGCTGACTATCACCAACCTCTGTCCAACAGAGTGGTGATCTACACTTTCTACCATAAAGTTCCTCAAAGGGCGCAACCTTAATACTCACATGATAATTATTGTTGTAGGAGAACTCAACCAAGGGTAGATGGGTTTCCCAGCTATTCCCAAAGTCAATAACGCATGCCCTAAGCATATCTTCTAGGGTTTGAATCGTGCGTTCTGTCTGACCATCTGTCTGTGGATGATAAGCCGTGCTCATATCCAAACGAGTGCCTAGTGACTTCTGTAGTGACTGCCTAAAGTGCGAAGTGAATCGTGCATCACAATCAGAGATGATCGAGAGTGGCATGCCATGTCATCACACAATTTCTTTCAAGTAAATCTGTGCTAGTTTATCCATCTTGTAGTTCTCATGAATGGCCAAAAAATGTGCTGATGTAGTAAAACGATCTACTATTACCAAGATAGTATCGTTTCTAGCTTGCGAACAAGGTAGCTTAGTAACGAAATCTATAGATATGTTCTCCCACTTCCACATTAGGATCTCTAGTTATTAAAGCAAACCCGACGGTTTTTGATATTCCACCTTGACTTTGGAACAAGTCAAACACTTTGACACGTAAGTGGCAATTTCAGCTTTCATTTTAGGCCACCAGTAGATGAACTTTAGGTCCTGATACATTTTTTTAGATCAAGGATGTATCGAATAGCAAGACTTGTGATCTTTATTCATCACCAGTTCCTTGAGATTCCCGAATAATGGTATCCATACCCGATCCTCATAGTAATAAAGCCCACTTGATTTCTCCTGAAACAATTTCTTAGCTCCTCTGAGAGATTCAGATCTGTAATGGTAGGTTTGAATGAATGGTTAACTACAATATACGGACACGATGAGGTTTTAGGGTTTCCTTGCGGCTAAGGGCATCGACTACTATATTAGCCTTCCCTAGGTAATACTTGATGGCACAATCATAATCATTCAGAAGTTCTAACCATCGTTGCTGTCTCATGTTCAACTCTTTTTGTTCATAGATGTGCTGAAGGCTCTTGTGATCAGTGAAGATCGTGCACTTGGTTCCATATAGATAATGCCTCCAGATCTTAAGTGTGAATCTATAGCTCCCAGCTCTAAACCATGAGTTGTATAGTTCTTCTTATGCACCTTGAGCTGTCTTGATGCATAAGCTATCACTTTCTTGCATTGCATCAACACGTAACCCAAACCTTGGATTGACTTGTCACAATACGCCACAAAGTCATCCGTTCCCTCTTGCAATGCCAAGATCAGTGCACTGCACAGCTTGCCTTTAAGCACTTGGAAAGCCGCTTCTTCATTACTGCCTCACTTGTAAACAGTTCCTTTGTGAGTTAGGGTAGTAAGAGGTTGTGAAAGTTTCGAGAATCCTTCTATGAAACGCTGGTAATAACCCGATAATCCAAGAAATTGGCGCACCTCTGTATGCGTCATCGGCGCAGGCCAATTTTTGATTGCCTCAATCTTTGACGGGTTAACATGAATGCCATTCTCATTAACTACATGCCCTAAGAATTGTACTTTCCACATTCACAAGTCACATTTGGACAACTTGGCATATAGATGTTCTATCTTCAGAAGCTTTAAATAAGTCTTAAATATTCCTCATGTTCCTCCCTGTTATTGGAATAAATTAGTATGTCATCAATGAAGATGATGACAAACTTGTCTAAGTAGGGTTTACAAACATGGTTCATGAGGTCCATATAGATTGAAGGAGCATTTGTTAATCCAAAAGGCATGACTGTGAATTCAAAATGCCCGTATTGAGTTTTGAAAGCTGTCTTGGATATGTCTTCTTCTCAAACCCTAAGCTGATGATATCCAGATCTCAAATCAATCTTTGAGTAGTAGCTTGATCCCTGAAGTTAATCAAATAAGTCATCGATACGTGGGAGAGGATAACAATTCTTTATGGTGAGCTTGTTCAATTCGGAAAATCAATGCACATGCGAAAGGTTCCGTCTTTCTTCTTCATGAATAAGACAGGCGTTCCCCAAGGTGAAGAACTAGGATGTATGAAACCTTTGTTCAATAGCTCATGCAACTGTTTCGACAATTCCTGTAGTTCATTCGGTGCCAAGCGATACGGCGCCCGAGCGATTGGGGCAGCTCCTGGTGTCAGCTCGATTTGGAACTCTACTTACCAGGAAAGTGTGATAGATAGAAGGTCAATATCAAAATCATACCCAGACAGACTTATCTTACAACCGCGGTATTTGTGGGAAGCTTTTATAATCTTACCATCAGCAATTTTTACAGTATAGTTCGAGTCTAAAGCTGTAGACATAACATCTAGTAACTTACTGAACTTATAAGAAATAGAACTCCTATTAGCACTAGAATCAAATAACACAGAATCAAAACAACCATTGGCAGGAAATTTACCAGTTACCGTAAAAGGGTCATTTCGAGCCTCACCTGATCCAATAACAAACGCTCTACCCTTAGTACCACCATTTCCATTTCCTCCATTATCTTTCCTGTTGTCCGTACCATTGTCACCATTGTTTCCTCCATTGTTGTTCTTTTTCATTTTTGGGCAATTTTTCTTGAAATGCCCGGTCTGACCACATTCATAGCAGCCCTTCTGTTCATCCTGCTATGGTGGCTGCTTGGCTGTTATATTCACATGACAATTTTTGGCAGCGTGGCCAAATTTACCGCATCTCTCATAGTTATTCTTGTTACATGCCCCGTTGTGGTGATAATACATTTGTTGCATTTGGGCAGTGTTCCGCTATAACCACCGTCTTGCTGAGATGATGAAGAAGACTGGTTGAATGTGCGGGAGTTGTCGAATTTCTTGAGGTGCTAAGGCTGTTGCTGAGCTCAACCTTGCTTATTTCTGGGACCAAATTCCCACTTATGCTTGTTGCCTCCATTAGTGGAAACTAAAATAGAGCCGTGCGGGGGTAGCTTTCCTAGTGTGACGGTCTGATCAATCAATTTATGGGCGAATCTGATCGCTTCTTGTATTGTGTTTAGTCAAGAAGTAATGACCTTACTCTGAATTTCTGGTGCTAATCCATGAAGATATCTTTTGATCCTCAGGGAAGGAGGGTTGTTCATATTGGGGCATAGGGTAGTGAGCTCGTGAGAGCGAGTTGCATATGCCTCGATCTCAGAACCCATCATCTTGAGGTTCCAGAACTCCATCTCCAATTTCTGCACCTCATTACATGAGCAGTACTCCTCCTTCATCAAGTTTTTAAAATTTTCCCAAGTAGTCTGGTTGGCGATTTCTACACCCAATATTTGCACTTGGGTGTTCCACCAGGACAGGGCAACTCCATCTAATGTGCCTATAGCATACGTCACCCGATTTGCTACCAGACAATTGCACATCTCAAACACAGACTCCAGCTTCTCAAACCAACGTATGAGTCCTACAACTCCTTCATGAAGGTAAACGGGTTGGGTTTGAAGTCTATGAAGGACTTGTAAGTGATGATCAAGAATAGAGTGCTATTCACCTTGCCGTTTGTTTTTATTTAGTTATAGTTTATTATAGCTTAGATATTAATGTAATAGGATCTAGTTTAATTTCATCTTATTTCGTATTTTGTGGCATGCGAAATTGCATGCAAAACTGCAATTTCGCCCGGTAGTTTCACATGCCATGGTGCATACAGTTTCGTAGTATGCGAAACTATATGCGAAACTTGTCCTGTATATATATGTTTCTTTGTTCTTCATTGTGTAACTTATGGAACTTTATTGATTATTACAGATTTGAGTTCTTTTCTTGTTTGTGTATTGCTAGGAGCTGATATTTCATACTTTTTAGCATTATTCATCTTAACCTTCACAAATTCTCTTACAAATGGGTTTTATGTTTGATTTATGTTCATACCTCATCATTACTTTGTCCACAAGCTATTAGAATTAGTGATATCTTGTGGATTTCTATGTTAAACCTTCATCAAAAGCACGCTCAATCAATCAGTTGGACCAACAGTAAGTACAAACCCCTTGACCTGAAACAGATTTTAGATTAGGACTTCAGAATTTTCAACAAGTGTTATAATTTAACAGGATTGACGGAACGTTGCCGATCGGAGTGGGCTGCGCGTTTGGGTTGTGGTTGGCAAATGCATCAGCCACATACTGATTTATAAGTGCATCTAGTTCAGTCGGTGTCATGTTAATGGTACCACGACCACGTCCGCGTCCACGTCCAGACATTCTTAAAAATCACAACATATAAAAACATGTAAATATACAACATATCAACTCCATTTAAGTATAAGCAATTAAAAGAATTTAGCACATTCATAACTTAATGTTCAAATAATAATTTCTGATAAAATAAATTGTAAGTACGTCTATAATAAATTAAACCAAATATCAACATCCAAAGACATCAGTTCGATGGGAAACAACCCGTCCCATCTAGGTGCAGAGTAAACGAAAGTCTGATAAACAAACGAAATGAATGAAATGGAAATCAATGCGAATCAACAGATCTAGTGCTGTTCTCAGCCTTGTCATCAGGCTGAAACTCGGGTTCTTCCTCCGGATATTCTTCAGGTTCATCTTCAGGTTCTTCTTCCGGGTCTTCTTTAGGTTTCGACATTGCATTCAGTACGTTAATTTGGCCTTCCATGATATCGAGTCGTTGATGATTTGCTGTGATGTCCTCCTTGTCACCAGCTACGCGTTCTAGAGTCATAACACGGTCCACATGCATGTTGTGACGATCGATAATGGTGTTCGTTTCTTCAGTTCTTCGATCTCTTCCCTGGATTCCCTTAACTCTTTCCGCAATGTCACATTGTCATCTATTAGTTCTGCGATGTGCTTACGCTCAAAGTGCAGAGTGGTAGCCAGAGCAGCTACGACCTGCTTAGGTGGACAAGAGAAGGTAGAATAGGGGCATTAGGGTTTCTATAAGGAGCGGATCTAGACCGGGGTCGACGCTCAGGAGGAAGAGGAACACATTTCTCCCAAATCAACCGAGTCATGTACAGAGGATAGTACTCCCACTTGTGGATTGGCGGGTGCTGAGGTAAGGCGAAGGGTTGGTCATAATCAAATTCATCAGCATCATTGAGATGCATATGCCACTCATCTAGGTCCGAGGATGAGGGCGGGGAATCGGGGCAGATAAGCCTTTTGATTGGGTGTGAGAATAAGAATCTCAGTTGATGTGATTCAACTTAGGATCGAATATGATGATTGAGTCGGTGATTAAGTAGCGGAAATACCAAATCACAGAACATTTAATACTGAAAATGATAATAAATGCTTTGTATAATGATGTGAGTAAACAAGATACAAAGACAGCTGGGGTTACTGTTTAAATGAGTAATATTATCAATGTTGAAAGAAGAACATACAAACTTAGGTCATAGTGTTCTATTTATAGGCATACACATTGCCTGTACAAAATGACTAATCTACCCTAAGAACTATACATCAGAAACTAGTATAAGTACAAAATACGAGCAGCATTTGTAAGTGTTTATCCGCATTAACTAATGCGGATGAACAAGTCTTCATCAACATTTGTTGTTGATAGTCTTCAACATTAACTTAATTCATCCGCATTAGTTGACGCGGATGAACAAGTCTTGGCAGCATTTCTTTTGTCATCCGCATTAGTTAATGCGGATGAACAAACACTTGTTAACATTTTTTTTCTTCATCCGCATTAGTCAATGCGGATGAACAAATACTTGTCAGTATTTGTTCAATGGTCATCCGTATTAACTAATGCAGATACTTCAACACGTTCTTTTCTTCTGTTTCTTTTGCCACATTTTTTCATGAATGATCTTCTGTATTTCTTTTTAGTCTTTGTAGTTTTCCAACCATTACAGCCTTCAACCACTTCTTGAATTGGCATGTATGATCCTTTCAGGGTCTAACAATACTCCCCCTAAGAATTATACAGCCTATGTACTTCAAGAGTTTGATGGTGGTGGAGGTTGTGATGATTCTGGTGGTTCTTCATGAGCTTGTCTTGATTGGACTCTAGATGGAGGTGGTGCTGATGCAGTAGTTGCAGAAGGTTTAGGATCTATTAGTGTAGGATTCAGAATAGCCTTGATCATGTTGGAGAAGTCTTTAGCCTCATTCATCTTGTCTTGGCTAAGGACATGTATCTTCATTTGGCTCATAGTATGAATTGCATCAATGGGCTTTTGTCTTAAGGAGATTGGTTCCCACACTGAAATAGTGGAAAGACCATCCTTGTGAATCAGTAGGGACCCATCAGCATCAACTTCAAGCTTTACAATATTGCCCATTTGGAGAGGCACCTTCTTTTTCTTTCTTTGTTCTCTTTTCTTGTTTATTCTATCATAGGCCATCTTCAAAATCTTTTTACATTTCAGCATGAACTCTAAGTCATCTTCTCCTATTTTGTTGTTAAGTGATTTGAAGTGTATTGTGAAGATGTAGTGAACATAGGATTCATCCAATAATCACACCTCATATCCACTGAACAATCTGATTTCTAGTGCTTCCTTTCCTCCCCATTTCCTTTCAATAACCAACTCATATGTCTTCTCATCATAATACACATTGGAGATTGGTTTTGTCTTATGTGTTCCAGCAACCATTTTTCTTTTTAATGACTCAGTCGGCTTTACATTCAATTCTGGAAATATCAACTCTTTTGCTTCTCTTTTTCTTTTCTGTTAAAACGGATTTCTGAAAGATTTATCTTTTCTTAAACAGACGGCCTTGAGGTATTTGAAGTTGTTAGTTTTCTTGAACATTTTCATGATGTCTTTAAACTCATATCCTCTATACATTGTATCATGATTTATCAATTCAAGCTCTGCCAACTCCTTTAAATCATAAATTTGCATAGCATTCACCAGAGCAGAGTACTCTGTGAAGAATTGTACAAGCCCAAAAATCCTCTTCACCATGAACATGTTCCAACTGCTGTCATACTTCCAGGCAATGATCTTTACATCAGTTTTGCCTTTGGGAGTAGACATACCCTTGATCATCTTAGAAGTGGTCATCCCTTCTTGCAGCTTTAATTGGGAGGGTTCAATGAACCATTCTGGATTCTTGTGAAGCTTAGGGGCCAAAACATCTTGATCCTTGGTGGTTAGTTGAACATCTTGAGTAGATCTTCTTGTTCTTGGTTTTCTACCTGTTACCTCTTCTTCAATTGACTAAAGTCTCTCCTTCTTTTCTTTAATCATCTTTAAAATTGCAGCCCTAAGGAAGTTGGTCTTCATATTACCCAACTTTCTTCTTGTGAACCCTTGCTTGGATAAATAATCCTTCATTTCCCTGTCAGTCATATTGTAGGGATGAGGATATGCCAATTGAGTTTCTTGCTGCTTTACAGGCTTAGCAGCACTAGAGGAGATCTTGGCAATTTCAGTCATCTTCTCATAATCAGTGACAAAAGTGGGGTCAAGTAGCCTTTCCATCTTTTTCACCACTTCAACCATTGCCTCATAAGTCATGTTAAAGATCTCATCTTCCTCATATCCATGATTAATCAGATTCATTGCTTTAATCATGAGATTATCTGATTTGGCCTTTTCTAACATTTCTTCAACTGATGGTTCATCCCTATCTATCATCACCTCCTTCAATCTCTCCTTCATCCAACACAATCACCTCAAGCACCTTTTACATTTCCTTTTCAGCCTTCTCATGTTCTTCCAAAAACTCAGCTATAGCTGCAAGGCTCCTCAGATCATCTTTCTGTTTCTTAACAGGGGGTTCTTTTTTAACCATTGGCAGTTTGCCTTTGGCTTTCTCTGTTAAGTACTTTCTTTTTCTTGAATAAGTATGCAATCTAGGTATAGAGGATGATGGTACAGAGGCTTCTATGTCTTGTTTCTTTCTTTCAAGCTCAAGCTTTTCAGCTTCCTCCTTCTGTTTATCAACCATTTCTTTCTGTTTTTAAGTTTCAGCTTTCTGTTTTTCACCTAGTTCCCTTTCTTTCAGTTCTTCACATAGGCTTTTGATCAATTCTTGTTGTTCATCAGTCAAGGTGACTGCTGGAACAAGTTGCAGCTTCAATTCTTCTTCTATGGGAACAGGATTAATGGGAATAACAACAATTGGCTCTACAGGAGTTCTCACATCTTTGATGTAGTCCCAAAATTCTTCATCAATGATAAACTCACTGGAGGAGTACATATCTAGATCATCTATAAGCTCTTTCAACACTGAATCTTCTTCAGTAGAGTGATCAGAGTGTACAACAATAGCCAAACTTTCTTCTCTCCCAACCCCACTAAATTCTGCCTGTTGTGAGGTTTCTGCATTTTCTGTTTCTTTATTGCCTTGATATGTTACTTCTCTTTCCACCTCTTCCTTTAATTGAGCAAGTAACTCTAATTCAGAAATTCTTTTGTTTAGAGCTTCAATTTGTTTGTTAAGATCAGCTATAATGTTTGTTTGGATCTTAATAAGGTTTTCTTGATCTTCTATAGCAATGGTCTAGATAGCTGCAGTATCCAAGTGACCACTTATTTCTCCTCTTGACATCTCCAATGAGGCTTTGAGTTTCCTTTTTATTTTAGCCTCATGTTTGGTTTTTAATTCTTTCAACTCCTTTTCTTTTTCATCAAGTTCAAGGGTTCTATCATTGATGATCCCTGCCCTTCTTTTAAGTGTCTTCTCCATTCTTACAACCTTCTATAACAAATTTGAGATCATTCTCTCTTTCTCATCTTGTCTATTAATCTCTGATTCAACAAAGCTTTCTGAAGGGCCTTCCTCTGAGAGTATTTGTCTCTCAAGAAGTTATGCAACTGGATGATCATCATCCTCATCAGAATATGATTCAGAAGAATCTGATGAGCTAGCAAATTCACCAGACTCAACAGATGCAGCATCAGCATGTAGAGAAGAATCAGAGGGAGATACTTGATGGATTTGGATTGGTGAGTGTGGAGGTGAATCAGTGGGAGAAGCTCTAAATGGATATGGAATTGCTTTTTCATGTACTAAAGGCACAGTGTGAGAATCACCACCTACATCTCCTTATGGTGACACTATCCTTAGTATGTGTTCATCCTCCTCAGCATGCTCTTCAACAACGTGTTGGACAAGAGAAGCTGGTTGTTCTTCAATGTTTTCTTGTATATCAGCCTGTTCTTCCACAGCTTGTTCCTCAACAGCTTGTTCCTCAATAATAGGAACAACATCATCTGCAGCTGCTTCTGGAACTTCTTTTGGGTTTATTTGTTGCAACATCCAAGGAAGTAGTGGAAAGAAGGTTCCACTATAAAAATTTCTGGGATCCTTCTTCTTGATGTACTTATAAGACTTGGCATTGTAATGAGCAATATCCATAACATTGCCTTCTGGCACAAGATTGGGAAAAGCTTTATTTATGAAGCATTGGATAAACCTCGGATACATAAGGAACATATGCCTTCTCCCTTCCTGAATGTTTGATAACATTCCATTGAACACATATGCAGACATGTTGAAAGGTCGTTAGTGCATAAGGCACAGATGGCTGATGATATGGTGATAGGGATGTCATTCCAACCTGTCTTCCTTTTGGATAAGCAATGTTGGAATAAGTGAATAAGAAATCTCCATTGGAGATCAACCAACCCTTTGACTATTTGCTTCCTTCAAATCCACCTTCATAGCCAGTGTTGGCAAAGAAGGTCATGATATCATCTTTTTCAAGTTCTAGAGGAGAGTTGGCATCATCCTCAAACTGTAGACACTGTCTCACAGTTTGTTCTGTGATTGCTAATGTATGATCATTAGTAATCCTTCATGTTATGGTCTTTTCCCCATTAAGTTTTGTAACCTCAGCAGTTACCCAGAATGATCTTATGAGGCTTTCATAAATGATTGGTCTGATGGTAATGGCATGTGCCACTCTGGTTGTAGATATAAATCTGATCATATCTCTCAGACCTTCAGCTTCAGGCACATTTGGATCAAGAAATCCACTAACATTATGGAGCTTGCTCCATGTTAGATTAGCCATGATTCTGCAATAGATGCAAAAGGATTAGTAACACTCTAACACATATATATCATATAAACATGATCTGGTTTGACTTTTCACATTTGACATTTTTCAGGTCAAAATTGAAATTTCAAAGGTTACTGTTTTATTAAGATGTTGACCTAATTTTGATTTTGGTGATGAAAAATCATTGAAGTTATGTTTTCTGCTTGATTTTTGATCATTTTCATTGTTTCAAATGTTTTTTACATCTAAAACATTGGATTTGATTTCCACATTTTCATGGTTGTGGCTCCCCTGATCATCGTGGTTGATTTAGGGTTTAAAACTCAGTCATTCTTTATTATTCATAATTACAACTGTCTTAATGAACTTTAGAATGTCATTTAAATCCATTGTTCTTGATTGAGATTAAGAATTTTCTTAAACCTAGGGTTCTTTATTTCATGACTGGTTCGACATTTGAAATTTTCATATCCATTGAGAATCACCTTGTTTTTGATATTACCTCAGTGAAGAATAAAATGGAGTTGGTATGAAGTTTGAATGATCAACAGAAACACTTGATTTGTGATTGTTTGAATGATGATGAAGAACAGTAGAAGAACGCTCGTCGCACTTTAAAAGTTCACTCAAATTTGAAAAGTAATAAATGACTCATAGTAAATGTGTTTAAATAGTACATTTGATAACATACTCAAATTTTACAAGTGTGAACAAATGCACAGGTTTAATTTTACTACTGTAGCAAATGCGCATGAACATTTTTCTTTGGGCGCATTACTGTAGCAAATGCGCATGAACATTTAACTTTGAGCGCATTTACTATGACAAATGCGTATAAACAAGTTAACTTGCACGCATTTACTGTAGCAAATGCGGAGGAACAAAATAACTTGACCACATTTACTGTAACAAATACGGATGAACAATTTAACTTAACTGCATTACTGTAGCAAATGCGGAAGAACAAGTTAAACTGTCAGCATCTACTGTAGCAAATGCAGAAGAACATTAAGTTGTCTGCATTAGTTACACTTGTACAAAAAAAACAATTACCCGCATTGGTTATGTGTCAGGGTTACCTTCACCCGCATTAACCAATACTCTTACCCGCATTAATTTTTGAACTTGTTAAAAATTAATGTTTTTGCAGATGATGATTTTGACTGATTTTGAACTGATGTTCTGACTTTTATGAAGATGAGTCTGCTGTTTTGATTTTATAAAGTTTTATCAGTTGCTAGAATTGTCAATTATTTCTTGGATTGACTTGTATATCCTGTGTGATACAAGTTTCCCAGTTTTGACTGATCTTAGACTTTGTGCTTCCAAATATCTGCATACACTGAGATACTTATGGTGTAACTTTCACACCAACACAGTCAAACCTTTTTGTTTTAATTTTGTCTTAAACAAAAATTGTTGCAAATTTTATGTTTTTGTGAATATTTTCTTTTAAATTTTTAATAACTCCCCCTAAAGTTTATATCCAGATTCGATAGAAACTTTTAATGAATTTTAAAATTGAAAGGAAAATATTTCTAAATTTTTGTTTTTCATAATTGTACATGACAAGGAAGTGTACCTTATTTGGGATCATATCAATCTTACCTTTCACAAGTGCAAGTAGTCATGACCCTATTGATTGTAGGTATGTTTGTCCTCTTAAACTCATGCTAGGTTAATAATTTAATGCATATGATCATTATCATGTTTTGAGTGGATTAAACATTCAACATGTACCTCACACTTAGAAGCATAGCAAGATCAACTACCCTCATGAAATGTATGGTAGAAGTTTTTCATAGCTTGCATGACCAGGTCATTTAAATTATGAAATCTCATTTATTTTAGGTAAGGGGGATCCTCATTGGGATTCTTTTATTTTGATCCTTATATTTATTTGATCCACATTAGGATTCTTTTTGCTCTTCACTTTGGAAGGTGATCCACTTTAGGATTCTTTTTATTCATTCACAAGGAATGTAATTCATCCAGATTGGATGTGTTCCACATTGGGAATTTTTTTGGATCTTGACATCAGCACTATGTGCTTGTTTATCGAGATCTTTGCTCAACAAAACCGAGGAGAAACTGATGTGGGTGAATGAGATTCATAAGGTATCATGACCTGGTGTGTTTAGATTACTACACATACACATATTCGGATAAGTGAAATACTTACACACCACGAGATGATGGCCTCACAGTTGAATGTGATCCTTAGTTTATCACAACATTTATCTTCTTTTCCAAGATGAGCCTACCCGCATATCAGGTAAGTCATGTCATTCTTTCAAGATTTTGAAATAAGCATAGTGAATGATATAACGACTATAATTATATCATTTCCCGAGGAGTACATTTCATGTACTACAACAAAATTGACTTCTTTTTGTATTTTAATGATTTTTGAATGTTTTTGAAAATTTTGATTTTACTCAAGGTTAATCATGCCAATTGATTGGACTAAGAATTCAAACCGACTAGGGTCAAATGCCTTAGTGAACAAATCAGCTAACTGATTGTCCGTGTGAACCTGAATCAACTTGAATAACCCCTTTTCAGCACAGTCTTTCAAAAAGTGATATCTAATTTCAATGTGTTTAGTTTTTGAGTGCTGAACTGGATTATTTGTAATAAACATGGCTGCTGTGTTGTCAATGTGAATTGGTGTATGCAAGAAGTTAAAACCATAATCAAGCATCTGGTTTTGAATCCAGAGAACTTGAGAGCAACATGCTGATGCTGCTATGTACTCAGCTTCTACTGTTGAAACAGATAAATTTGTCTGTTTCTTGCACTGCCAAGAGACCAGTCCGGGACCAAGAAATTGACAACCTCCAGAAGTGGACTTCCAATTGAAGTTACATCCCCCGTAGTCACTGTCTATGTATGCACAAAGATTGAAGTCTCCTTCCTTTGGATACCATAATCCAAGCGCAGGCTTGCCCTTGAGATATCTGAATATTCTCTTCACTGCATTCACATGAGATTCTTTGCGATCAGCCTGATATCTGGCATAAACACACACACCAAACATAATGTTAGGTCTACTAGCTGTAAGATACATAAGTGAAGCTATCATTGATTGATACAGAGTCTGATCCACTGATTTGCCATCGGAGTCTGGACCAATCTTCACTTTAGTATCCACAGGAGTTTTCATGGACTGACAGTCTACTAAATGAAATTTCTTCAACATAGATTCCACATATTTTGATTGATTGATGAATATTCCATTTGTTATCTGTTGTACTTGTAAACCCAGGAAGAAGGTGAGCTCTCTGATAGCGCTTATCTGAAACTTAGAATGCATAAGGTTTTCAAAGTCTTTACAGAGTTGCTTGTTTGTTAAGCCAAAAATGATATCATCCACATAATCTAGACAAGCAACAGTTCATGTCCCTTCTTCTTTCTAAATAAAGTCTGATCAATCTTTCCTCTTTCATATCCATGATCAAGGAGAAAAGATGATAGGGTCTCATACCACTTCCTAGGGGCTTGATGTAAACCATACAGAGCTTTGTCAAGCTTGTACACCCTGTGAGGGAAATCAGGATCCTCAAAACCTGATGGTTGACTCACATAGACTTCTTCTAAGATTTTTCCATACAAAAATGTGCACTTTACATCCATTTGATACACAGTGAATTTCATAGATGCAGAGTAGGCAAGAAAGAGTCTTGTGGCTTCTAATCTCGCAACAGGAGCAAACACTTCATCATAGTCTATTCCTTCTTCTTGAGTGTATCCCTGTGCAACTAATTTTGCTTTGTTTCTGATGACAACGCCCCTGTCATCGGTCTTGTTTCTGTATAGCCATTTGGTATCGATAGGGTATTGTCCTTCGGGAAGGTCTACCAGTTGCCATACTTCTTGTTTCTTGAACTGTAGTAATTCTTCCTGCATTTCCTCAATCCAGCTGTTTTCTTGAAGAGCCTCTTTAATATTCTTTGGTACAGTTTGACACAGAAAGCAAGAAAACAAACAGATGTGTGCAACACTTGACTTGCTTCTAGTCACCCGCTTATCTAGATCACCAATGATGTTAGACACTGGATGATTCTTATGTGTCCTGGTAATTGGAATAAAATCACCAGCAATGGACGCATCAAGATTGGAGACATTAAGATCATCTTGGTGAGAGGCATCTTCATGTTGTGATGTAGGTGAATGGTGAAGGTAATCAGATGCTTCGTCAGCTTCGGCAGCACTTTGAAGACTTTCATTGTTTGTATTTCCTTCAGTTTCAACTGGCATAGATGCTGATTCTGGATTTCTCACTTCAGTGGATGGTTCTGCTGAAGGAGTGGGCATTGAACTGGGACCAGCTTCAGTTGAAACACTCTGATGTTGTGCAGCTTGTCTGATAGGATCGACTTGTAATGGGACTTCTTCATTAAGTTGATAAGCAGAAGGTGGAATCATAGGAAAGTTAGTTCTTCTCTCCACTGTTCCAGGAGATCTTGCGTTTGACAAGTGAAACTGATCAAAAGATATAGTAAATGAGTCAATATCAAACAACCAATCAGGACCATTTGTTGACTTGGGAAAAGAATGCTCATTGAATTGAACATTGGTTGATTCATCAATAATGTTTAATCTAGGATTAAACACTCTAAAAGCCTTTGAAACAGAGGAATACCCCATAAAGAATCCCTCGTCAGACTTAGGAGCAAACTTTCCTAAATGGTCTCGGGTGTTTAATATTGAGACAGGACAACCAAATGACTTCAAAAATCCAATAAATGGTTTTCTATGAAAAAGAAGTTCATATGGTGTTTTGTTTCTTTCTTTAATTATCAAAGTTTGATTTTGCACAAAGCACGATGTGTTGACAGCTTCTGCCCAAAAGATAATTGGTAGTTTGGTATCGGCTAGCATTGTTCGTGCTGCTTCAATCAGTGTTCTATTTCTTCTTTCAGCTACTCCATTTTGTTGAGGAGTCCGAGCTGCACTGAATTAATGAGCAATGCCTTTTTGTGTGCAAAATGAACTTAGATCTTCATTTTTGAATTTTGTCCCATTATCACTTCTGATTGATTTTACCTTTAAATCCAGTTGATTTTCAATTTTTATGATAAAATCTTTTATTATTTGGGACACCTCGTTTTTATGAAGTAAAAAGAAGACCTATGTAAATCGTGTAAAGTCATCTATGATCACCAAACAATAATGCTTCTTCCCAATACTCATGACATGAGTTGGACCAAAGAGAACCATATGAAGCAACTTCAAAGGAGAATTGTTTGTGTTCACCAGCTTTGGCTTATAGGAGGACTTATGTTGTTATCCTTTAAGACGTGAAGAACAGTGGTCAATGAAATGAAATTCTTTTTGAGGTAAACCAAGTACATGATTTTCTTTGACCAATCTGTTCATGTTTTTGTAATTCGTGTGTCCTAAACGTCTATGCCAAAGCTGTGACTCATCAAAAGATGCTTTAGACAAAAGACATGTCTCTTCTGACGGACAAGCAGATGTAAGGCCCTATTCCCGGGAACCCCAAAGTTGGTCATTCAAAGAAATTTTCATAATAAAACACATTCAGATTTATCAAAACAAGAAAACTTTACAGCATAATAATTTGATAAAAACCATAGCATTCATTGACGATTACTTTTGTCAAGAAATACATTGTTGTGGCTAGTTACAAAAAGGACATCTAGTTGCATTTCAAAGCAAAAATAACTTTTCAGCATGTCATGGATGCCAGTCTTTATTTGCCAAGTAACTTTAACTTCGTGCCACCCTCAGCAATCACATTACCTGCCAACTGATATGCATATAAAAAGTCAGCGTTGTTGAGTGAGTCCTAGTTCAATAATATATAAAATATACTTTTGTAAACTTCACCTGGTGATCATTCATCAATATACATAATTCAATCATTAAGGGATTCTTTAAATTTCTTTCTTTCATTATCTTTCATTTTTATTGTCTAGGTTTGCACAAAGCAGGAGCCTATATTGTTGGTTGGCAACAAATGCAAAACTCCTGTCGGTACACATTAATAAGTGGTAGCTAACCCCCGACAGTTGATCCACACTGCTAGGCATGAAGCCTGCTCATGAACTTGGATCCTATTAGTTTATTGGTCAATCCCAAGGATTAGAGCCCAGATGTACCTTTCTTGGGCTGAAACAGCCGCACATCAGTTGAGCTAATGACAACATGGTCGTGAACCTCTGTTGGAAAAGCTTTCAAGGCTTTTCACCTATTGTTAGGGCCCTGGGGTAACATTTATTAAGTATCACTGTCCTTCCTTTATTCCTTTATGTCCACTTATTATGAATAATACTTTTAAAATTTTCATTACCATAAATTCACATATCATGAAACAATAATAATAATAACTATTCATAACAAGCGACCCATAAGAAGGGAATCAAACATTAGAAAAATTACCAAGCATAAACACCTATTAAACATAAGTTCTTAACACTTAAACTCTATTCCCAAAATTTCAGAAAAACTCCCAAGTGTTCACAGCGCATGAGTACCTTATACAGTGGACAACTTAAAGTAATAAGTATCCACAGCGGACAACCTAAGTCTACAGCGGACAACTAAGGTCCACAGCGGATGAGTAAAACACTAAGTGTTCACAGCGGATGAACACCGTCCAATGCGGATAAATAACATCCACAGTGGATAACTAAAAGTTTACAGTGGATGAAATAAATACACAGCAGATAACCAACATCCATAGCGAACGTACAAATTTTCTAAGGGTTCACAGCATACAGTGTCCACAGATATAACCAACATCCACAGCGGACAACTTAAAACTCCTTAAGTGTCCACAGCGGACATGTAAGTCCACACCGGGCGTCCTACCTTTCTATGTGTCCACAGCGGATACACAATGTCCACAGCGGATGACCATCATCCACAGTGGACACTTGTTTAGTACCTGCAATGCAACTTATGAAGTTTTCCAATCTCAAACATCATTCTAGCCTGAACTTAGCATAGATCTAACATGTTGCAAGCTTAAAGCATAACAAACATCATCACAACATAGTAGAAATCACTTAAAACCAACATATATCAAACACAACCGTACACCATGTAAAACTCATAGTTTAGTTAGGAAAAACAGCAGTTATAATGCATATCAGCCCCAAAACAAGTAGAAACATGTAAAAGAGGGGATCTAGAACTCACCTTAATAGCTTACTAGTAAGACTTCTCCAAACCAGAGAGCAACCTGGAGTTCTAACACCTAAACAAGCCAAAAACAAGCAGCCAAACACAAGGAAACACACGAGAATCAGTACAACAACTCAAACACAGCTGAAAACCGAGCAGAAAACACACGAAAACCTCACCTACAAGCAAATCTTCCTCCTTCTTTCTCTAGAATTCGGTTTGCAGCTCCTCTCTCTCTCTCAAGCAGCCGAGAACCAAGTCTGAAAAGGAAAGAGTGGGCTGCCATTCCTATTTTAAATCCTATAATGGGCAAGTTTGCCACTTGCATAACTTTAACCCCTTGACTTGGGATATATCACCTTTCTTTCTTTTTTTACTCTTCTTTTGTTTTCCTTTTAGTAAATTTCCAGGTGTTACAAGTGCACCTCCCTTATAAAGGTGTCATCCTTGAAACCTGTCACTCCTCGATCAGCTGTAGGTGATGCTGCCTCAACTCTTCCTTAGTTTCCCACATAGACCTGGATCGTTTCCTGTGCCTCCCCTGTATTTGCACCAGTGGAATCCACTTTATTCCGTAGCCTCTTCTCTTTTCTGTCGATGACGGCCACTGGCTGTTGCGCATGATTGAGCCGTTCATCTATCTCAATATCCCCCAGTGGAACAATCATATCCTCATCGGCTAAGCACTTTCCCAATTGAGATACATGGGATGTCAGATAAATTCCACTTAACTCATCGTGTATCTCCAACTTGTAAGCCATCTCTCCAACTCGAGCAATGATTTGGACAGGCCCTATATACTTCGAGCTTAGATTTCCTCGCTTCCTGAACCGGATGATCCCTTTCTAAGGTGCAACCTTCCACATAACTCTATCGCCCAGCTTGAATTCGATTGGTCCATGTCTCTTGCCGACATACGATTTCTGTCTATCCTTTGCTGCTTCCATAAAGGCGTTGATCTTCTCCAACTTTTCGGTCGTAGCCTCGATCACCTCACTGCTTTCCAGCTCCTTCTGCCCGAAGTCACCCCAACATATGGGCATTCTACACTCCTTATCGTATAGCATCTTGTAAGGAGGTATACCAATGCTGGCAGGATCTTCGTTGTAATATGAGAACTCAGCTCACGGTAGGTGTTCACCCCAACTTCCACCAAGGTTGATGGCGTATGCTCGTAGCATATCCTCCAGTGTCCGAAGCGTCCTTTCCGACTGACCATCCGTCTAGGGATGATAAGTCGTTCTGATATGTAGCTTCGTCCCCCTCTCATTCATGGAATCCCTTCTAAAACTTAGATATAAACCGAGTGTCACGGTTAGACACTATAGACACCGGTACACCATAACGAGTCATAATCTCTTTGATGAACAGATCCACCAATATCTCAGATGAATATGTCTCGCGGATCGGTAGAAAGTGAGCACTCTTTGTCAAGCGGTCAACTATCACCCATATAACCTTCTCACCCTTACGGGTCGGCTTAGTCAATAATGAAGCTATCTTGGAGAAGTCTTGGATGAATCTTCTGTAGTAGCCCGCAAAACCCATGAAACTATGGATCTCGGATGGCGTCTTTGGAGTCTTCCATTGCATAACCGCCTCCACCTTTGCCGGGTCCTCCATAATCCCTTCGGAATTAACCACATGACCCAAAAACTAAACTTCCCGCAACCAGAAAGCGCATTTGGAGAACTTAGCATACAGCTTCTCTCTTTTAAGCGTCTCCAATACCTAGCGAATATGACTGGCATGCTCTTCTTCACTCTTCGAATAAATCAGGATATCATTAATGAACACAATCACTGATTTATCCAATATCGGCTGGCACACCCGATTCATCAAATCCATAAAAGCAGCTGACGTGTTGGTTAAACCGAAAGACATAACGAGAAACTCATAGTGTCCTTAACACGTACAAAATGCTGTTTTGGGAATACCTTGTTCCCTCACCTTCAGTTGGTGGTAACCAAATGAGAGATCTATCCCCGAGAACCAACTGGCACCTTGAAACTGATCAAACAGGTCATCAATCCTTGGTAACGGATACCGATTCTTCACAGTCAGTTTATCCATATCATGGTAGTCGATGCACACCCTCATGCTACGTCCTTCTACTTTGCAAACAAGACCGGAGCACCCCAGGGAGAGATACTCGGTTGGATGAACCCATTATCCAGCAACTCTTACCACTGAACCATTAGTTCCATCATCTCGGAGGGAACTAGTCAATACGCTGCCTTGGCAACAGGTTGGGCACCAGGCATCGCATCAATCTGGAACTCGATCTCGCGGTCTGGTGGCACACCTGGTAGATCCTCAGGGAATATGTCTAGTAAGTCAGACATGATCGGTACGTCGAACAATTGTGGTAATGACACATCCACATCTTTCACATAGGCTAGTTAGGCACCACTTCCACGTCTCGTACACTTCTCCGCCACAACCATCCAAATTACTTTCCAGATTTTACTAACTCTATCGCCATAAATCGTCACCAAACTCCCATCCGGCGCGGTCAATCGAATCATCTTCTTACGACACACGAAGTTTGCCTCACAGGCCGTTAGCCAGTCCATCCCTAGGACTACATCAATTTGTCTAAGGGCATCACGAACAATCTAGCATAGAACCTTTGGCCTTTCAACTCTATGCCACAGTCTTCTACCATAACAGAAATCCTGATTAACTCACCAATAGCAGTTTCTATATCGAAAGGCTCACCAATCTTCCCACTCCTAGCTGGCAACTTATCACAGATGGCATCAAAATAAAACACCTACTATCACCAGAATGAAAAGCACAGAGACACAAGTTTGGTTTACTAGAAATATACCTGACACCACGTCGGGGTCCACCGTACCCTCCTCCCGGGTCATAGTGAGTGCCCTGACTTTGGCTTTCTTTCCTTTCTTCTCCTTATCAATCCCCTTCCTTGCCACGGAGCTCTCCACCCTTGGATTCTTGCAGTCCTTGCTCATATGCCCCCTCTCGCCACAGTTGTAGCACTTCACTCCTCTACAATCTCACGCCATGTGACCCTCCTTTCCACACTTGAAGCAGAGATTCGATCCCCACCTACACTCCTCCACGTGACCTCTCCCATACTTACCACATAACTTCATCACGTGACAATCTCTTGTCATGTGGCCCTCCTTCCCATACTTCTTGCACCCCTCCACCCTTATCTTAGTTGCAGCCATCGTGCGATCCTCTATCTTTGCCTTTTTGCCCTTGGGAAGGAAACCGCCACTACCAGCATGTTTTCTACTCCAGTTCTTCCCCCTCTTCTCATCTTCCCTTACAGCCCTAATGACCCCAATCACCACAGATGGTAAGATCTTGTGCATGACTTGGTGTACTCCCTCGGCTACAGCCTCCTTCACTATAGTCATCAGGTTAACGCTCTCATCCCCACCTCCATGGTTATGAAACTCGGGCTCTTCAGGAGTCACTTTAGCAGTCCTAGCCCCGTTCCTCGTGACACGTGGTCCAACACCACGTCCACCATGACTTCCACCTCTAGAAGCCCCCGAAGATCGACCACCAGCCATCCCCTAAACACTATAAGATTCAAACACCAACGCGGTCATTCAAGGTAATAGCTCAGATTATGTCAAGTATAGTAAGTCCCTAATTACAGTGGCCAGCTGTGATTAGCTACTTACTTTACTCTTCATCTCCCAAGCATTCCCTATCCAGACTAAATCAGTATCCAAATCTACTAAGCACATAAATCAAATAGCACACGCACATAATACCGGTTAACTTTATGAAAAATTACCTGATGGCACGTAGCTACTTGGGCTGGCATCCCTCCATTCAGTCCCATTCTTAGTTCAAGTTTAGGTTTTGAAAATAAATTACCCAATTCTTTTAAACTTTGGCTCTGATACCAACTTGTAAGGCCCCATTCCCGGGAACCTCACAGTTGGTCATTCACAGCACTTTTCATAACAAAACACATTAAAATTTGTCAAAACAAGAAAACTTTGTAGCAGAATAATTTAATAAAAACCATAGCATTCATTGACCATTACTTTTGTCAAGAAATACATTGTTGTTGCTAGTTACAAAAAGGACATCTAGCTGCATTTCAAAACAAAATAACTTTTCAGCATGTCAAGGAAGCCAGTCTTTATTTGCCAAGTAGCTTCAACTCCGTGCCACCCTCAGCAACCACATTACCTACCAACTGATATGCATATAAAAAGTCAGCATTGCTGAGTGAGTTCTAGTTCAATAATATATAAAATATATTCACCTGGTGATCATTCATCAATATACATAATTCAATCATTAAGGAATTATTTATCTTTCTTTCTTTCATTATCTTTCACTTTCATTTTCTAGGTTTGCACAAAGCAAGAGCCAATATTGTTGGTTGGCAAGAAATGCCGAACCCCTATCGGTACACATTAATAAGTGGTAGCTAACGCCCGACAGTTGATCCACACTGCTAGGCACGAAGCCTACTCATGAACTTGGATCCCATTAGTTTATTGGTCAATCACAAGGATTAGACCCCGGATGTACCTTTCTTGGGCTGAAACAGCCGCACAGCAGTTGAGCTATCGACAACATGGTCGTGAACCTCCATTGGAAAAGCTTGCAAGGGAATCATTTATTAAGTTTCACTGTCCTTCTTTTATTCCTTTGTGTTCACTTATTATTAATAATACTTTTAAAATTTTCATTACCATAAATTCACATATCATGAAACAGTAATAATAATAACTATTCATAACAAGCGACCCATAAGAAGGGAATCAAACATTAGAAACATTAACAAGCATAAACACCCATTAAACATAAGTTCTTAACACTTAAACTCTATTCCCAAAATTTCAGAAAAACTCCTGCAGGACCGTTAAAAAAGGAGTTTGCACTTAGTTAACACACTTAGGAGGATCTTTAGGATCACTTAACAATTCAAATGGGGAATTTAGAACTTTAAACAGATGATACAATGCACAACACAAGTGAAGTAAAAGCAAGAACACCAGAAAATAATTTTCAAGGAAGTAGTATATTGCTTCTTAGGTTCTATTATAGGTGTTTGCACTGATGTTTGAAATACAAGAACCTTTGACTCTTTATACTAAACATACAACCGTAAATATGCAAAAAGACAGTTGGATGTGACTAATCTAGACAACAAGATCTGCCTAAAGTCAAAAGGCAGATTGCCTTTTGACTAGTGACTATGACAGGCCATAGCTCACTGACTTTCCTATTACAAAAAGCCAAACAGGAAACAAATACAGAAACTTACAGACAAAGACCTTATCTACTTTATCATAAAGCATGGAGGTTTCACCAACTTATGATAGTTGGTGAACCACCATACCATGCAGTGAATAGGAGGTTGCTTTATGATAAAGTTGACAGAAAAAAGTGTCTTTTCTCTTTCTTCTAAAGTAATCAGTCTTATCTTTATTCAGCTTCGGAAGACTTTGTCTTGAGAGCTTCGAAAGACTTCAACTTTAACCTTCGGAAGAGTTGAGTCTTTGGCTTCGAAAGACTTGACACTTAGTGTAAAGTTTCCTCAGTAGTTTCTTCTGAACATTGGCTTCGGAAGATTTTACACTTAACATTTTACTTGAGTGTGTAAAACTTCCGAAGCTAGTTCTTCTTTGTTCCTTAGTGCATGTTGGAAGACTTAGTTGTTTGGGTATCCTTTGGTTGCATCAGCCTCATAACCTCAGAGGTTCCTACAAACTCCACCTAGGCTGATGCTACCAAAACAGAGAGGTCTTCAGACTGGGGTAGTCCACAAGAGAATCTTCAGAATTCCTTTGTTCATTAGCAGATCAGGATTCTTCAGACCCATGAAGTACCTTCTCATGTCATAGAGATCATGCAGAGGGAGTTCAAGCATGTCACTAGTGAAGTAGACATGTTGTTCTCCCTGATCTCTAGTAACATACCATTTATCAGGATCTTCAGCAAATGTGCATGATAGAATTGGACTTCCAACAGAGAGAGGCTCTACTATGATAGGAGTTGGTTGAGAGCCCTCTTCATGCACTTCCTCAGGATGTTTTGACTCATCCTGAGTTTGGGAGGTGGATGCCTTTCTTCATTTCTTCTTCTTAGAAGATCTTCTTTTGGCCATCCTCTTTTTCCTCCCAGATGATTTTAACTGAGAGGGTTGGTCTTCAGTACCAGGTTCTTCAATGGATTCCCTCTCAGTTGGGATCTCCTCTCTCCCAGGTTCAGAAGGAGGGGGAGGAGAACCCTGCTGTGGATCAGAAGATGAAGTTGGCTGTTGTGTAGCTTCAGGTGCAGGTTGTGTTGTCTCTGTAGGTTCAACCTTTACCTCAACTTCAGGTTGAGCTTGTTCTGATGGTGAGTGGAGATCCACAAGCTCTCCCCTTTTAATCTTCTTCTTGATCACCCTTATGTGCTCATCCATTGTGGACAGAGACATGGGACCAAGCCTCCTTCCGGAGAACCCATACAGCTTCAAGAAGCTCATCATCTTCTGCCTATCTGCAGACTTTTTCTGACTTTTCTTGATGATGGATCTTGACTTGGCAGCTTCTTCCCTTTCCTTTTTTCTAGTAGCTTGCCTATTTCTTTTGGCTTGCTCTTCCAGCTGCTTGTTGTATTCAAACAGTATGTAATCATAAGGCAAGGGAAGAAGTGCATGTTCCTGGTAGAGGCCTGTGGCTCTTAGGTAGTTGATCATCTTTGTCTTTTCTTCTTTATTAACTACCTGAGGTTCATCAGCAGCCACAGTCTCTGACTCAGGGCTTTCTTGAACTGGGGAGAGGACAGGAATATTCTTGTATATTCTTTTTCTTCTCATTTCCTCTTTATGCTTGAGGGTCAAGGCTGCATCCTCAGTTTCCTTCCTCTCCTTTGACAACTCAATGTCAGCCATTTCATTTAATTCCTCTAAGGGGAGAGAGATGAGTTCATCTATGTTGTAGTTCCTGGTCCCCAGATAATTAAGTCTGGCTACACAAGAAAAATTCTTGTTCTTTCTTCTTGTTTCAGCCGTGAGCTAGAGAGAAGAGAGAGGGAGGAGAATTTCTTGGTTGAAGATGTTTTACATGTAATGTGGTTGGGGTGTTCAAAGGGGTGGTTCCAAGAAAGCATTAAAAGCAAACTTGAAATTCAAAAGGGATATTAATACCTCCTAATTTCGCCCCCCCCCCTTTTATTTTTTGTGTCTTAATAATTTATAACAAGATAAATAACATGTTATTAGATACAAGTTTAATTAAACATGTACCATATTAACATGATATTAGATACATGCAATATCTCATAACCATTATCATATACGTATTATTTAACAAATTTAAATAATATCATAAGATAATTTGTATAAATAAATTATCCACATAATTTATTTATTCCTCAAGTGCAAATATTTAGAAGCCCATTTTCTAAATATCATAAGTGTTAATATTTAATTGTTAGATCATACCTTACAATAAATATTATTGTGTTTGTCTAACTTGTTATTGGGTATGACCCGACTTGGATCATAATGTACTAGCCACATCAATTATAATATGTGTCTTGGCCAGACCATTTCTAACAATCTCCCACTTGCACAAGACACATAAAAGATTGATGCAAGTAGCAAATACCACCAACAATGGTTTACTACCCCTAATACATATGATGAGGTGCCATTCAATAACATCATCCCTTTCAAGTACCTTACTTGAAATGATTTAGGTGAATCAATCATCTATCCTTTCGCCACGGATGTCATGTTAAATCCAGAGACATAGAATGATCATTCTCTATTGATTTAACTTAGCAGGCCTTAGACATCTCACTCTCAACGAATAAGAGGGACAAATCCCCTTTTGACTACATACGTCTCTCATAATCATCTTGTATTACACTTGACATTAGCCTTATGTATCGTCATGTTTCAGAACAGCGAAGAACTAAGCCAAAGCATAATATTCGGTGAATATCAAGACCCCATATGTATCTCAGGTCGGAGGATACCATGATATTCTCCTTTACTCAAAACTACTTATGATCTATCACAAAGATTCCATGTAGTAATATTTAAGGGCGGGTCAGTCCAATATTTATATCCTATAAATATTCACGAACCTTGGCAGCAAACCCTTGCTGTATGTTCATACTTTATGAATATACGCCAATCCAAGTTCATAATAGTCTTACTTTCATCTTTGTTCCCACACATATGAGCGACTACGAACATTTAGAATAATTTGCTTATTCATGGATTTAAACATGCTAAAATGGAACATAACTCAAAAGTCATACTCATAAACCATAATCATATTAGTGAGTTGCAATAACAATTGTTCCAATATCCAAATACAAAATAAATCAAATCCAATCACTAGAATATCGAAGTCCTAAGGCACAAGTATGAGCCTCATGCTTTGGCCTTTCAAGGAGCTTCGTGAGTGGATCCTTAATGTTTTGATCGGTATGAACTTTATGAATACATATCTTTCTTTTTTCAACTTCATCCCTTATGTAGTTGAACCTCCGCTCAATGTGCCTTGTCTTTTGATGTGCACGGGGTTCCTTGATTTGAGCAATCGCACCCTCATTGTCACAAAAGATCTCTAGAGGGTCCTGAATGGTACGGACCACCCCTAGGTCGGCAATGAACTTCCTTATCCACGCAGCTTCTTGAGCTGCCAAAGAGGCGGCGATGTATTCTGATTCAGTGGTGGATAATGCTACCACATATTGTTTCGTGCTCTTCCAAGAGACGGCTCCACCATTCATAACGAAAACAAATCCCGATTGTGATCGAGAATCATCTCGATTAGTTTGGAAACTCGCATCCGTGTAACCCTTTACAACGAGTTCCTCCTCACCAGAGTCGTGTATTAGAAACATATCTTTAGTCCTTCTAAGATACTTCAATATACTTTTAACCGACATCCAATGGCTACTTCCAGGATTTTGTTGGTATCTACTTGTCATGCTCAAAGCGCATGACACATCCGGTCTAGTGCATATCATAGCATACATGATGGATCCTATAGCAGATGCATATGGGATTCCTTTCATTCTTTCTTGCTCATCCTTTGAGCTTGGACATTGAGACAAACTCAATATTGTTCCTCTTTGAATAGACACTAAACCTTTCTTAGAGTTCTCCATCTTGAACCTTTTCAAGATTTTATCAATGTATGCACTTTGGTTTAAACCTATTAACCGCCTTGATCTATCCCTATAGATCTTTATTCCCAAAATGTAGGCGGCTTCTCCAAGGTCCTTGATGGAAAATCAATTTCCAAGCCAGGTTTTTACACCTTCCTTGATGCTCCCACTAGCTTTCTTATACACACAAGCCTCATTAGCGTTTTTGATGAATCCAAATTTCTTGACTTCATCATCAAAACGGTGATTCCAACTTCTAGATGTTTGTTTCAATCCATAGATTGATTTCTTTAACTTGCATACTTTATTAGGATGTTGTGGATCGACAAAACCTTCGGGCTGAACCATATAGACATCTTCTTCAAGATATCCATTTAGAAAAGCAGTTTTGACATCCATTTGCCAAATCTCATAGTCATAGTATGCAGCTATGGAAATAATATCCTAATTGACTTTTGCATTGCCACAGGCAAAAAGGTTTCATCATAATCAACCCCTTGAGTTTGAGTAAAACCTTTCACTACAAGTCTTGCTTTATAAGTATCCAAGTTTCCATGCGTATCGGTTTTCTTCTTGAAAACCCACTTACTTCCAACCTGTTTGGAGTTAAGAGGTGGTGCAACCAAGTCCCATACTTGGTTGTCATGCATGGATTGTATCTCAACGTTCATAGCTTCAAGCCATTTGTCACGATCGGATTGTGATATCGCATCATGGTATGTGGTGGGTTCATCTGAATCTACCAAATAGCATCCATTCATGAAAAAACAATATCTTTCGGGTGGATTACTAATTCTACCAGATCTTCGAACGTTTTGTGTGTCTTGATCAACCATATGATCATTCTCAACAACCTCTTGTTGAGTGCTAGTATAAACCAATTGTGTATCGGCTTGTGGTTCTCGATCCTCCTCGAGTTCCACCGTTCTATCAGTTCCTTCCATAAGGAACTTAGTTTCCAAGAACTCAGCCTTTAGAGCAATGAACACCTTTTGCTTGGTTGGGTTGTAGAAGTAATATCCCATAGATTCCTTGGGATATCCTACAAAGATACACTTAGTGGATCGAACTTCAAGTTTGTTTTGGGAGTTGCGTTTGACATAAGCCTCACAACCCCATACCTTTAAATATGATAATGATGGAACCCTTCCATGCCATATTTCAAAAGGTGTTTTGTCCACTTTCTTGGTTGGGGCCATATTTAGAATACGGACCGCCGAGAGCAATGCGTAACCCCAAAACGATAGAGGCAATGTGCTTCTAGCCATCATAGATCGAACCATATCCAATAGAGTTCGATTCCTCCTTTTGGACACACCATTATGTTGTGGTGTTCCGGGTGGAGTGAGTTGCGAGATAATTCCACAACTCCTAAAATGATCTTGAAAAGCATCACTAAGGTATTCACCTCCTTTATCCAAACAAAGTACTTTGATGGTTTTATTGAGTTGATTTTCTACTTCATTTTGGAACACCTTGAACATTTCAAAGGCTTCATCTTTATGTCTTAACAAATACACATATCCATAACGACTATAATCATCGGTAAAGGTAATGAAGTATCTTTCACCATTCCTTGTCATTGCCTTAAAAGGACCACATACATCCGAATGTATGATCTCTAATAAGTCTTTTACCCTCTCATTAGTACCACTAAAGGGTTTCTTGGTCATCTTTCCTTGCAAACAGGACTCACATTTATCAAATGAATCTCCATTTGATTTTAAAAGACCATTCTTTTGAAGTGTATGAATGCGATCTTTGTTTATGTGACCAAGGTGACAATGCCAAAGGTAGGTCTCACTCAAATCCATTTTGAGTTTCTTAGTGCTTGATTGGTACAACGTGTTATCAAAGGATGTGTTATCATGAACTAATTCATAAATACCATTAGATGGCATTGCTTTAAAGTAAAATACATTATCCATGAAAAAACAAATACAATTGTCCACAAACTTCAAATCATAACCATATTGTCTTAAAAGATAAACGGAGATAATGTTCCTAGTAAAACTAGGAGCAAATAGAATGTTTTTCAAAACAACTTCCAAACCATTCGGAAGCTTCAAAATGTAGTCTCCTTGGGCTTCGACATCAACCTTTGTTCCGTTGCCCATGAAGAGACTTTTATCTCCTTTCAAGAAATTTTTATTTCTTTTGAACCCCTGCAATAAATTGCAAATATGAGTTCCACATTCGGTATCTAATACCCATGTGTTAGAAGAAATAACATTTAGATCAATATGGATCATGAAAGTTGTACCTGAGGTTTGCCCCGCATCCCTCTTAGCTTTCAACTCCTTGAGATAGGTTGGACAATTTCTCATCCAATGTCCTATCTCACCACAACCAAAGCACGGGTCTTTCGAGCTAACCTTTAGCTTCTTCGGTTTGGGTGGTTGCGTTTTAGGCTTCCCTTTGAACTTTCCCTTGACTTGCCCTTTGCCTTTGGCAGCCTTTGCCTTAGGTTCCGGGTGATGCCTCTTCTTATTTCCACCTTCATTGATCGTGAGAACCGGTAAAACCCTTTTACCGATTCCCATTTCGGCCGTTTTGAGCATTGTGTGAAGCTCACCAATGCTCTTGTCCCATCCATTCATGTTGTAGTTCATGACAAAAGTCTCATATCTTTTAGTTAGGCCATTGAGGATCAAATCCATAGCTAACTCTTTTGAGACGGGACAATTTAGCCATTCAAGTCGATCAATGTGGATTTTCATTTTAAGCACATAAGATGAAATGGATTGGGTTTCTTCCATACGACATGCATGAAGCGCTCGAACCGTTTCAAAGCGCTCCACCCTAGCTTGAGTAAGGAACATTTCCTTAAGTTGGGTGATCATGTCATATGCCCCATGATGCTCAAAATCCTTTTGAATCTCGGGAATCATAGTTCCCAACATGAGGCAAGAAACTTGCACCGAATCCTCTGTGTGTTTTATCCAATCGTTATAGGCATCTTGATCGTCACTGTCAGGTTCATCGGGAATAGGATCGTCCAATACGTAGGATTTCTTTTCTTGTTTGAGAACAATTCTCAAATTTCGATACCAATCCATAAAATTGTTATAGTTAAGACGATCCTTATCAAGTATGGCTCTTAGAGATAGGTTATGCACGGGTGGGATAATTACGTTAGGTGGATTGTTGATTGCGGCCATCTACAAGTTTTAACAAAGTTCAATATTAGTATTTTTGATATTATTTTAAATTTTAATCATTAATACCCTTTATGTCTCCAAGACAATTAATGATTAAAATCTAGAACCCAACGTTTTATTCACAGAGTAGTTAGGTGACCTTTATCCTACTATTGAATTAACAAGGTAGTTAATGTTTTGACGATTGCAACCCTTTTGCAATTTCTAGTTTTATGGGATCGGTTAAACATCATATATTAAGTTGGCATGTTTAATCCCATCAACACCTTCGTACGCCATGCTTCAGTGACCCTATTCACATGGTTTCCAAATCAAGTCTTCCTACTTACACACACATGTGAATTTACACATACAAGTGGTTAGGTGACCTTTATCCCACAAATATGGTAAACGCACCTCAAACACACAAGGTTTCTCCAATGTGGTTAGGTGACCTTTATCCCACATCGAGTTCCAAGTGATTTGAGTGTTGTATAAAAGGATGGTGTTAGACTTGTTTAAAAGGGATTTTAGTTTTCTAAATTCTAGATTAGAAAACTTTTGTGTACCTTACATATGCATGCTTTTAAATGTATGGTACTTAGTTTGAAACCAATATTAAAAGTTCCTTTTAATAAAACCCATTTTATTATGAAATCATTAGCCTTTAATAAAACCAATATTATTACTTAATGATTTCTAAGGAACCAATTTTATGCAAGTTGTTGATTTTAAGTTGTCAATTATCCTTATCCACATAAGATAATACAAAACATAAAACAACCATTCAAGCATAAATAATCAACCACAAGTTCATAACCATATCCATCTACATTTGGCCACACTTGTTGACCGAAACAAGTGTGCCAAAAGGTCTATCCTAAGGGACCAAATGAACATAACCATGTGCCGGTGAACTCCCACTTGATCCCGCATCCAAATGCCTCAAGTGTCCATTTTGTGTTGTGACTTCTCCACTTTATTTAGGGCTTGTTAATAGGCTCTAATTTCAGCTCCAAGCTTCCATGGTCCACCAGGTTTGGGCTTTGGTTATTGGGCTAGAATCCCATCTTGGACTATGAGGTCTATTAAGGTCCAAAACCAAAACCCTAACTTTGTTGCATCTTCTTTATACAAAAAAATATATCCTAATACATTTTTCTATTAAAAGAAATACAACTAATCTAATTATTATTACAAACCAATATGAATAAATAAATAGATTACAAATCCAAATAAAAGAATATTACAACCATATGGAATAATCAAATAATCAACCAACACAAACATGCATCCAAGCACAAGCATCCAACCAAACACAAGGCCAAGGCTAGGTTATGAACATCCAATACACATCCAAATATGCAAGATGTACAAGCTAAATGGTTCCCCTTTTGAACCCCAAACTTTCGGCCAAGGCTAAAGGAAACCGAAGGTTTCGGGTTTTGTCCAAACAAAACAACCAATCATCCAAACGACTTACCTTTCAAGATCATAACAAGCATGAAAAAAAAATATTGAAAAGGTAGGGGAAACCAAAACAACCCTAAAGGGTTCGGCCATATGGTGAAACCCACCATGAACCCGAGAATATAGAGATAAAAAGAAGCATGTATCCGTATAAGCGGCTCTTGATGCAATTGTTGGATTTTTAACAAGATTATCAAAGCCATATAAACCCATTTATATGAAAAACGCAGCGGATGTAAAAGTTTTAAATCTTGTTATCTATGTGAATATAAAACCGATTTTATAAACAAAACACCCAAAACAAGGATCCATATACGAAATAAAATGCTTACTAACATCACAACCATAGTGGGTTCAAGAAATACTACCTTTCAAGAGATAAAGATAGTGAAAGAGTTGATGAATGAATGGCTAGCATTCAATGGAAAAGCCTCAAGCTTGTATACCCAAAGCTACTAACAACACACCTTGTTTGCTAGGATTTTTGCACTTGCACTACCAAGAAAAATTCTTGTTCTTTCTTCTTCTTTCAGCCGTGAGCTAGAGAGAAGAGAGAGGGAGGAGAATTTCTTGGTTGAAGATGTATTGCATGTAATGTGGTTGGGGTGTTCAAAGGGGTGGTTCCAAGAAAGCATTAAAAGCAAACTTAAAATTCAAAAGGGATATTAATCCCTCCTAATTTTGGCCGCCCCCCCCCCCTTTATTCTTTGTGTCTTAATAATTTATAACAAGATAAATAACATGTTATTAGATACAAGTTTAATTAAACATGTACCATATTAACATGATATTAGATACATGCAATATCTCATAACCATTATCATATACATATTATTTAACCAATTTAAATAATATCATAAGATAATTTGTATAAATAAATTATCCATATAATTTATTTATTCCTCAAGTGAAAATATTTGGAAGCCCATTTTCTAAATATCATAAGTGTTAATATTTAATTGTTAGATCATATCTTACAATAAATATTATGGTGTTTGTCTAACTTGTTATTGGGTATGACCCGACTTGGATCATAATGTACTAGCCACATCAATTATAATATGTGTCTTGGGCAGACCAATTCCAACAGTTGTGATGCACCATCACCAGCTGGTGCCTCAATGAGGGTATGGGGTGCTAGAGGAGATATTGTCTTAAGGTTCACAGTCTCAGCCTCTGGGCCTTCAGTCAAGGCCTTCCCTTTGAAGCTAATCTTAGGGTCCACCTCAAAATCCAGTTGACCAAAGGCTTTAACTGCTAGCCTCTGTCTACATAGTTCTGATCTCCTTTTGAATTCTTCAAGCACCCAATCTTGAATTCTACTGGCTAGTCTGGCAGCTTGTCTGTTGTTGCTTGGGTTGACAAGTGCCAAATCTACCAGATTTATACCCTCATAGAAACTCAGGTTTGAAATGTTTAAAATTTCTAGTTGACCCTGAGCTCTAGAGAGTACAAGAGCTTTCCATTCACTGTGATACCCCTAACCCCAGATTTGGTTCTCAAAAGGGGCAGACATTGCTCTTGGTATTCCCTCCTCAAACAGTTGTTGTATTAACAAATGTAGATCACTGTCTAGAGGAGATTGCTGAGTATGGACAACTACAAGAGAGGATGGTGAGTCCTCTATGTCCATACTCTAAGAGGAACTTCCAGTTTCTGTGATTGTTAGGATTTTCTCCCCCTTTTTGGTAGCATCACCCTCTTGCATAGGTGAGCTGGGAGATTGATCCATGACATCCACAGGTTCTTATGGACCTGGATAAGTTGATCTCATTGGTCCCTCAGCTAGCTTACCCTTTAGATCGGTGATCTCAAGTTGCTGGCCATTGACCCTTTTCTCCAAGATAGTCACCTGAGATTCCAGGTGAGCTATCTTGGACACAAAGTAGGTGCACATTTTTGAAAGTTTGTGCACCTTGTGTTGTAGACTCCTCTCATCTTCAGATGAAGAATCATAGGGGGATGAGAGGATTGGACCTGAGTGTTCTCCCTGATCACCAGCATAGGTTTCTTGGCTGCTGGATTTCCCCTGCTCTATTTCAAGAGGCTGGGTTGACGTGGTTGAGGTCTCAGAGATGTAATCACTGCCAACAGTGAAAGCCTCTGCCACATGGACCTCCTGGACAATCTGAAGGAGATCCGCCTCAATTTGTGGTGTCTGATATGGGCTAGAAGTGGGTGAGGCAGGAGTACTCATCTCACCTTAAGTGTGGGTGGAGAGGAGAGATTCATGGTACTCACTGAAACCCAATTCTTCACTAGAGTAAAAGCCAAGGCTGGGCATGGGTCGATTAAGATCGAGAGGCTGGGGATGGTAGCTTTCCCCTGAAGGTTGATCACCAGAGTGTTAAGACTCAGAGTGATGGCTTAAGGCTATTTGAGGAGGTGTGAGCTCATCAGGCTGAGCATGAGGAACCTCAGCACTGATTATGTCAAGAATGGGAGTGGTTTGCTCCTTAGGGAAAGTGGGAGCTCTAGTGTCCACTTCCTCCTATATGGGTTGGGATATGGGGGCCTGCATATGCTCAATAGTAGGTGTAGGGGTTCGTTTGGATTTTCTTTGGTAAGTGAGGGTAATGGTAGGCCTTGATGGTGGTTGAGAGGTAGAGGGTGTTGGTTCATCACTAGCTGGTGCTGCTAGGATGTCACCCTAATCAATGAGCTCAAACATTTTTAGGACAAGGGATGTTTCTACCCCTGAGAACCCAACAGTTGGCTTTTTCAATATTTTGAAAATGCCGGGCCTCATATGTGCAAGTTTAATAACATTACCTGTTCCCCTAAATTGTGGTTCCATTTCACAGTTGAGAATGTGTTGAACATACCGGGGAAACATGTAATATTCTAGGGAGTCCAAATTTGCAAGTAAATTTGTGAAAACAAACTAAGAATACCTGAATTTGACCCCTTGAACCATCCCATGGACAATGAAGGAGAGGTCTTCTAAAATCTGGTCCCATCCTCCATGTTTGTTAGACAAGTTGTAGATGACAACATGGAGGAGGTACTTCCTATGGTATGAGACCTTCCCCTTCCTGAAGGTCTTGACTGTGAAGTCACCTTCATATCCCATCTGCTCAAAGTAATGGTTGACAGCAACTTTTGGAAAGGACATTTCACCTTCTTCATCATCCAGCTAAATATGGGTGTTGATGATGGCTGGAGTGATGAACAGTGTCCTCCCTTGCAGTGTGGCAGACAGTGCCTTCTCCCCGTCCAAAGTGACCTCTTGACAGGTCCACCAGAACTGAAACAACTGATCCTCATAGAGGGGAGGATCAATAGTAAGGGATGTGAGATAATGAGACAAAGAAAGATATCTGCAAACATCTGAAAAGCTGGGATCCTTCTCAGAGTTTAACAGAGCAACCTAGTTGTGTTGCCTATGTAGATTCATGATGAAATCTGGGTCGTTTCAGCGATCAAGATTTGCCATTTGCAGAAGCTTTGCAAAGAAGGAAGGTAGAAGAAGATGAATTTGGGGGTAATTTTAGGTTAAGAAAAAAAATGAGAGTAGAGAGATGAAGATAGGACCGTTTGGGGAGATATACTCAGGATTTGAAACAAAGTTAAAGCAAAAGATAAACTTTGAAATCCGTAAGTGGGTCCTACTTCAAAAAAAGGCGCCCAAAAAGGTAGTTTTCTTGGAAGTTACAAAACTTCCGAAGGTTATTTTAGCTTCAAAAGCTTTTCAGAAAAAGCTTTCGAAGGCAATTTTGCTTCGGAAGATATTTCAAAGAGTTTTGAAAGTTTTGGCTTCGGAAGAGATAAACAGGTCTTCCGAGACTTAATTTCCTTCGGAAGAGATTTATTCTAAAATGTTTTTAGGAGCTTATATTCAACTTAGGCTTCAGAAGATGCTTCAAGAACTTCTTCCGAAGATAATTGGCAGATAAGCTATAAATTTCTTCCGAGGGCAATTTTATTTCTTCCGAAGGTAAATTTTCATAACTAAAAAAAATCATTTTGAAAATTTGTTTTCCTCCAAAGAGAACTGGGCTTATGAAGTGATCTAATAGACAACCTAGGACACACAATTTTAGGAAGTAAGATTGATGAAGTTATTTAGAAAAACATATTCGAGGTTAATCATCCCAATGGCTGATACAAGATACTTAAATCTCCGCTCATCAAAAGATTTTGTGAACAGATCAGCATATTGTTCATTTATGTTAACCTTGATTAGTTTTATCAAGCCCTTTTCAAAATTATCCCTAATCAGATGATACCTGATGTTGATGTGTTTGGTCCTTGAGTGTTGCACAGGATTCTCTGTTATAGAGATGGCACTGTTGTTGTCTATATGGATGGGAGTCTTTTTGAAATTGAATCCATTGCCTAGCATCTGATTTTGAATCCAAAGCACTTGAGCATAGCAGCTGGCAGCATCAATGTATTCAGCTTCAGCAGTTGATGCAGACACACGGGATTGCTTCTTGCATTGCCAAGAGACTATCCTTTCACCAAGAAACTAACACCCCCCCAGATGTGGACTTTGCAGTCATGTTGCAGCCACCATAGTCACCATTTGTATAAGCATACAGATTAAAGTTTGAATTCTTTGGATACCAAGGGCCTAAATTTGGAGCACCTTTGAGATATCTAAGAATACTTTTGACAGTGATTAGGTGTGACATCTTGGGGTTTGCTTGATATCTTGCACATATGCATGTGGCAAACATGATATCAGGCCTGCTAGCAGTAAGATACATAAGTGACCCAATCATAGCCCTGTAGAGATGTTCATCAACTCACTCCCCCTTAAGGTCAGGACCAAGGGAATGGTTTCTGGCTATAGGTGTATTGGCAACTTTACAATCAGTCATCTTGAACATTGTAAGTATGTCCTGTACACACTTTGATTGACTGATAAAGATGCCATCTTCAACCTGCTTCACTTGAATTCCTAGAAAGAAATTGAGTTCCCTCATGGCACCCATTTCAAATCTATTCTTCATCAGCATCTCAAAGTCTTTGCAGAGCTTTGGATTAGTTGAACCAAAGATGATGTCGTCTACATATATCTGAACTAACAATGTGTCATTCCCTGTATCTTTGATGAAGAGAGTCCCATTAATAGTACCTCTTTTGTATCCATGATTGCAGAGGTATGTTGATAGTGTCTCATACCACTTTCTTAGAGCTTGATGTAGTCCATAAAGGGCTTTATCAAGCTTGCAGACATAATCAGGATGATCTAGTTCTACAAAGCCAGGTGGTTGTTTAATATAAACTTCTTCATCAATCACCCCATAAAGAAAGTCACACTTCACATCAAGCTGGTAGACCTTGAAATCCTTGGATGCAGCATAAGCCAGGAATATCCTTACAGATTCAAGTCTTGCTACAGAAGCAAAGACATCAATATAATCAATTCCTTCTTCTTGTGTGTAACCTTGGACAACCAGTCTAGCCTTGTTTTTGATGATGATCCCTCTATCATCCTTCTTGTTCCTAAATACCCACTTGGTACCTATGACAGTCTTCCTTTGAGGAAGAGGGCAAAAGTTCCATACCTTCTGTCTTTTGATTTGAAGCAACTCTTCTTGCATTGCTTCAATCCAGCTTCCCTCCTTTAGAGCCTCATCAACTTTCTTAGGCTCAATTTGGGATAAAAAACAAGAATGTAGACAAATATGGCTGTCATGAGTTTGTCCTCTTATTCTCACCCCTGAGTCAACATTTCCAATGATGTTTGTGGTGGGATGTGACTTGTGGATCCTGAGTTGAGGAATCACAGCAAGTTGGTTGGACAGATCAAGATTAGAGGAATTTTAATCTGGCAAAGAAGAATCCCCCACCACATCAGCATACTTATCAAGAGAAACTTGATCCAATGAGTATGTGACATCATTGATGTTGTCTTCAATGGAGTGGTTATCAGCATCAAGAAATTCTTGATCACTGTCACTACCATCCATTCCTCCTGCATTGGAGGTTCCTTCACTTGAATTCTAAGCCTCTGAACTAGACTTTGAGGGTAATTCAGTTGAATCAGTAGTATTTGTCATGCTTGTGCTGATTGGAGCCTCAATGACAGGGTTAGTCACCATTGGAGCTGAAGTAGTCTTCTTGTTTGGTCTTTTCAGCTCAAATCTTGGGTCAGGATCTTCTGTTGACCTGTTATCCATAGATCCATTTGTAACCTTGCCCCTGCCAGTAATGTACCCTCCTACATCTCCCCCAAAAGTAACTGGTCCTCCATCAATCCTTTCAAAGCTTTGAAGTAAGGACTCATTGCCAGTCATGTGCCTTGAGCAGCCACTATCAAGAATCCAGATATTTTTGTTGGTCTTTAGCTGTCCCTGCATAAAAAGAGATGATTTAGTTACATTTGGAAACTCAAGCCTCATTGGTCTTGGGCTTATTAGAATGAGTTAAAGGCAATGAAACAGTAATAGATCCTATGCTCAGGCTTTGGGGATCATTTGCTGTTTCTGATGATGAACTTTTAGCCACATGGTCTTCCTTCATCTTCCACACCACCTTTGAAAGATTGGGCTTGACCTTCAATGCTTTGGAAGCTTTTGTGGCTTCGGAAGCTTTGGAGACTGATCCTTCGGATCTTGCTTTCACTGTAGTAGGCCTCAGTACTTCGGAAGCATTCCTTTCTTCCGATACCAATTTTCCTTCCGAAGACAATGGTTCATTTACCTTTTTCTTCATTTTGGAGCTTCCGAAGGAAACAGATTTTCCTTCCGAAGCTGTTTGTTTCTTCTTCTTCTTAGAAGTTTTCTTCTTGATCATGAGGATAGTACCCTTTGGATTGTATTGACAATCCTTAGCCAGATGTGAGGTACTACCATACATAACACAAGCTACATATTTTCTTCTGAGAACCTTCTTTTCCAAAGAAGACTGAGCTTGAACACTTTCCTTTTCCTCTTTCACCTTTTCAGACGATGCAACAGGCTTCTTAGGGTGAAGCTTGCTTTTAGAAATGGATGGTTCAGGCTGTGTAGCAATCACACACAGCTGATCAATCTTCTTGTTGTTGCTGGAATGAGTTGAAGCTGAAGTAGAACTCTTGGTACTAGAATTCTTGGCAGGATCTTCAGCTTTTATAACCTTGAACCCTGCAGAGACAAATACTTGTTTCTGTTTGGGATCAAAGGTGGTCTTCATCTCTTGAGCTTTTCTTGATCTTCTCTTTGCTCTTCTGATCAAGTTCTTCCTTTTGGTTTTGCTCAAACCAGCTTCTTTTTCCTCCTTAGGAGCATGGTGACCCTTTTTGGATTGGCTCTCTTCACTCATCTCAGAGTCATCCCTCACCTTCTCCTCTTCATCCTCTTCATCATTAGGGTCTATGGATGGAAGCTCATCTTGACTAGTTCCACACCTTGGGGATCTAACTGATAATAGAGAGTGTGGAGGAGCTATCTCACTAGATCCCAGTCCCTGCTTGTTCTGATAACACACTTTTTGGATGCAGAGATGAGGATATCATGTTCTTGAAGGTTTCCTCTTCAAGAACACATTTTTCTCCCCTGGCTTTGCTGATCACAAGCTCAGCCTGGCATTCAGTCAACTTGGTAATGAGATCTTTAATTTGAGTCCTGTAGTTTGTCTACTCATGTTTAAAAGTTGAAATTGTTTTCTCTAGATCTTCTATCTTAAGTTTATAGTCATTTTCAGCTCTTTTAAGATCAACTTTTAAAATATTTAAGGACTCAATGTCAGATCTTATTTCCAAGTTGTAGGACCTGTATCTGTTTACTTTAGCAATACAATCAAGAGAGCAAAGATGTTCAAGTACCTTGGCTTCATCGTGGTCAGCCATGAGTGCTTGGTTTGGAGTTACATCTTCAGCTTGAAAGCTCCAGTCAAAACCTCCTTCTTCAACAGCAACTGCAGCTTGCTGTCTTGGTTTTTCATTCTGGTGCCCTCCTTCAGTGTAGTTTGGCCTGGATGAGGCTTGGCCACCATTTGATTTGGGTGCCTTGCATTCTCTAGCAAAGTGTCCCATCAGGTTACAGTTGTAACACTTGACTTTGCTCTTGTCCATCCCAAACTTGCTACTGGCAGCATTACTAGAAAACCTTCTCCCAGTCCTCTTGTAGAATTTCTGGGCTCTGTGAGTGAGAAGAGCCATCTGCTGGACTATCTCCATATATTCCAGATCATCTAGATGGATACAGTCCAGGTCTTTAAGAGTAAAGACAAAGTTTCCTGAACTTTCATCAGTGGAAACAAAGGCTTGAGAGGAGTTTGTCTCTTGGAAGGGACTTCCTTGGATGTAGCTCTCTCTTGGTGTCTCCGGGAAGGTGATGAAAGGACCCTTTTGTGAAGTCTCAGGGTAGCAGATGAGATGATGCTGTGGTTCTCTGCTATCCCTTTCAACCACATGAAGGGCTGAACTCTGGTGAGTTTTGGAGCTACCAGATGAATTTTGTATTTTCATCTCCATCTGGTATCCACTGAGTATCCTATACAACTCAGTGAGAGTATGGGTCTTGAGGTTTTCAGTCCTTTTAATAACCACACAGTAGTGTGTCCATTGTCTTGGAAGAGAGGACATGAACATCCTAACAATATCCTTGTTCTCAATAGTTACCCCAACATCAGCCAGAGTATCCACAATCTTAACATACCTGAAGTATTGTTGAGTCATGGTTTCACCTGTCTTGAAGGTGAAATTTTCAAACTGCTGCTTCAGGAGATTCTTCTTGTTTTCCTTGGCTTCATTTGAACCCTCATACATCAGTTTCAGTGCATCCCATAGCTGTTTAGCGGTCTTGCACTTCTTGAAACCTCTGTAGATGGAGTTTGGAAGAGCAGTTTGGAGGGCTATCATGGCTTTCTGATCAATGTCAATTCTTTTCCAGTCTTCATCAGAAAATTCAGCCCTCTCTTTTGGTATCATGCCACCACCAGCAGCAGCTGAAGAGGTGCATGGTACATGAGGTCCGTTGACAATGGACTCCCACATCTTGGAATCTTGAGACTTGATAAAGCCTTCCATTCTTTGACACCAAGTGTCAAAATCCTCAGGAGTGATCAATGGGGACTTTGTCATTGTTCCAGTTTCCATATCAGCTTTGGAGATAGCTGCCATTTGAAGAGTTAAGTGATGTGTGTTACTAAGAGGTTTTGAAGATGGTGAGATCTTGCAAACAAGAGCCTGGAATGCTCTGATACCAAATGCAGGACCGTTAAAAAGGGACTTTGCACTTATTTAACACACTTAGGAGGATATTTAGGATCACTTAACAATTCAAATGGGGAACTTAGAACTTTAAACAGATGATACAATGCACAACACAAGTGAAGTAAAATCAAGAACACCAAAAAATAATTTTCAAGGAAGTAGTATATTGCTTCTTAGGTTCTATTACAAGTGTTTGCACTGATGTTTGAAATACAAGAACCTTTGACTCTTTATACTAAACCTATAACCGTCAATATGCAAAAAGACAGTTGGATGTGACTAATCAAGACAACAAGATCAGCCTAAAGTCAAAAGGCAGATTGCATTTTGACTAGTGACTATGACAGGCCATAGCTCACTGACTTTCCTATTACAAAAAGCCAAACAAGAAACAACTACAGAAACTTGCAAACAAAGACCTTATCTACTTTATCATAAAGCATGGAGGTTTCACCAACTTATGATAGTTGGTGAACCACCAGAGCATGCAGCGGACAGGAGGTTGCTTTATGATAAAGTTGACAGAAAAAAGTGTCTTTTCTCTTTCTTCTAAAGTAATCGGTCTTATCTTTATTCAACTTCGGAAGACTTTGTCTTGAGAGCTTTGGAAGACTTCATCTTTAACCTTTGGAAGAGTTGAGTCTTTGGCTTCGGAAGACTTGACACTTAGTGTAAAGTTTCCTCAGTAGTTTCTTCTGAACATTGGCTTCGGAAGATTTTACACTTAGCATTTTACTTGAGTGTGTAAAACTTTCGAAGCTAGTTCTTCTTTATTCCTTAGTGCATGTTGGAAGACTTGGTTGTTTTGGTATCCTTTGGTTGCATCAGCCTCATAACCTCAAAGGTTCCTACAACTCTCAAGTGTTCACAGCGCATGAGTAACTTATACAGCGGATGACTTAAAGTACTAAGTATCCACAGCGGACAACCTAAGTCTACAGCGGACAACCAAGGTCCACAACGGATGAGTAAAACACTAAGTGTTCACAGCGGAGGAACATTGTCCAATACGAATGAATAACATCCACAACGGATAATTAAAAGTGTATAGCGGATGAAATAAGTACACAGTGGATAACCAACATCCACAGCGGACGTACAAATTTTCTAAGGGTTCATAGCAGACAGTGTCCACAGCGGATAACCAACATCCACAGCGGACAACTTAAAACTCCTTAAGTGTCCACAGCGGACATGTAAGTCCACACCGAACGTCCTACCTTTCTAAGTGTCCACAGCGGACACACAATGTCCACAGCGGACACACAGTGTCCACAGCGAATGACCATCATCCATAGCGGACACTTGTTCAGTACCTGCGATGCAACTTATGAAGTTTTCCAATCTCAAACATCATTCTAGCCTGAACTTAGCATAGATCTAACATGTTGCAAGCTTAAAGCATAACAAACATCATCACAACATAGTAGAAATCACTTGAAACCAACATATATCAAACACAACTGTACACCATGTAAAACTCATAGTTTAGTTAGGAAAAACAGTAGTTATAATGCATATCAGCCCCAAAACAAGTAGAAAACATGTAAAAGAGGGGATCTAGAACTCACCTTAACAGCTTACGAGTAAGACTTCTCCAAAACCGAGAGCAACCTGGAGTTCTAACACCAAAACAAGCCAAAAACAAGCAGCCTAACACAAGGAAACACACAAGAATCAGTCTATCAACTCGAACACAGCTGAAAACCGAGCAGAAAACACACGAAAGCCTCACCTACAAGAAGATCTTCCTCCTTCTTTCTCCAGCATTCAGTTTGCAGCTCATCTCTCTCTCTCAAGCAGCCGAGAACCAAGTCTGAAAAGGAAAGAGTGGGCTGCCATTCCTCTTTTAAATCCCATAATAGGCAAGTTTGCCACTTGCACAACTTTAACCTCTTGACTTGGGATATTTCACCTTTCTTTCTTTTTTATTCTTCTTTTCTTTTTCTTTTAGTAAATTTACGGGTGTCACAGCAGAATTAAGGTTCAAGACATAGGTATTATTCTTTCTCGGAGTCTTCAAGACAACCCATTCTTCAGGAATTTGAAATCCTGGTTTTAGAATGTAGCAATGAGTGTCTGTGAAGTGAGTGGAATATTTCTTGTCATAGATCTGAGACACGCTGAGCAGATTGAAGTTCAGTTGCTCCCAGTAGTTCACTTTATCAAAACTCAGCAATCCATTCATCACAGATCCTTCCCCTGTAATTCTACCACTTTGTGAATCTCTACCAAATGCCATAGTAGTTCCTTGAATATGCTTGAAGTCATGAATGAGGGAACTGTCTCTAGTCATATGTTGGAAGCATCCACTGTCCACATACCATAAGCTGTTGGACCTGTATGGACGACCCTACAAGCATAAACGAACTAGTTTGATTGAGGAACCCAAGCCATGATGGTCTTGGGTTGTCCGTTTCTAGCCATCACTGTGACTCTTGATATTTTCCTCTAAGTTGTATTTTAGAGGAAGATTCTTTGACCAATTTTTGTGGATTTCTTTTTGGTTTGATTTCATCAATTTCAACTGAATGTCAGAAGAGTATGCAAATCTTTGATCCCGGTTTCTATGTAGAAATTGGGCATGTTTTTGTTTTTCAGAAATCACTTTAGTTTTATATCTTGAATGAGAACTCAGTGATTGTTTCATATGATTATTAAGGTTCTTTTTGGTACTCTTTGACTGCCATTGATCATAGAAGTCCTTGTCAGTGTTTGAGACCTGTGAATATTTAAGGTCTGTTGGACTTCTAATTTTGACCTTGTCAGATGAAATTGGTGAAATAGGCTTGTTTTGAGGAATTCTCAAGCCTTTTTGGTTAAAGTAACAATCAAATGTGTTGTGATTAGTCATATCACATACATAACAATATTTGTTAAAATAACAGTTTTTGGTTGAATAATTGTTCATGTCATAGATAGAGCAATACTGATTAAAGTAGCACTCCTCTGTATTATTATTAGACATGTCACAAATGTCACAATACATTTGTTTGTCCTTTGACTTTGATGAAGAAGTCAAATCAGTTTTCTGGGTGGCAACAGATTGTTTTACAATTCTGTGTTGCTTAAGTTTTGCTGACTGATTTTGCTTCTTTTTGCTCTTTTTTAACTCTCTTTCAAATTGTTCCACATGTTGTTTATTGCAAATGTCAAAACCTATCCCTTGTTTATTTTTAGACGATGATGATGAAACAGGTTTTACATTTGGTTTTTGAATCAAAGTGGATTTCCCTTTGGACACTAAAGGAACTGTAGCTTTCTCTTTAAAGTTTAATGAAACCTTTTCTGATTTACTGGAAGTTTTAGGAGATTTGATCTCACTATCAGATCTGCTTTCAGCAGAGGGTTTCGTAGAACAATCAGCAGTGTTATTCATCTTGAATTTTTCAGGAACAAATTTTACAAAGGGCACAATGGCTTTGACTGGGCTCTTTGGTTTCTGGACAACTACAGGTTTGTCAAAGCACTCTTTGATTTTGAGTGGATGACCTAATTTGATTTTATCCTCATTTGTTTCAATGTAAACATTTGGTTTATTTTGAGGATTAGTTATTTGTGAAACAATTGTTTTAGTTTCAATAACTTTAGATTCAGTTGAAACAGATTGGGTGAGTGACTCGGGCATAACTGTGTAGCTGTCATTATATGGAGGAGGACAAGTTTTGTAACCTATCCCAATCATATCCTTGGCCTCCTTTTGAGAATCAAGTAACTCTTGCAACTTGACAGATGAGAGTTGAAACTTTTCAAGTTTCACTTCAGTAGCTGATTGCTCAGCCTTTGATTTGGTCAACAGTTCAGTTAAACTCTCATTCTCAGCTGCAAGGGTAAACTTTTCACCATGGAGTGTTTCCATGTCAGATAAAAGAGATTTGATTTTGACTTCAAAAATTCTCATTTCTTGTTTTAGCATCTCAAATTTCACCTTTTCTTCTTTTATTTTATTAGCCAATTTGTGATTGTGTTCTCTGTATCCCTGCACTTCTATAACACATTTATCAAAACATAAATTAGATTTTACCTCTGATGGCATTAGAATTGGACCATCATTAATGTGAGCCATCAGTGCATGATTCTGAAATTGAGGTTGAACTTCCTCTACGTATAGGCTCTAATCACACACTCCATCTTGTCTAATAACAAGTGCATTAGATGTTGGTTGGCTACTTCCTTGAGCTTGATGAGCCAATAGAGGTTGTCTTTGATGAATTGGCTGTTGCTGATTATGATGCTGATTTTGAAGCTGATTTTGATGTTGATTTTGATGAAGAGTACTTGACTGAAAGCTTGAATTGGGTTGAGATGAATGCTGACCGTGTGAGGTTCTTTAATAGTTGTTGTTGCTTCTTCTGGGAGCATTACATTCCCTAGAGAAATGGCCAGCCATTCCACAGTTAAAACACTTAACTTTGGATTTGTCATATCCAAGCTTTGTGTTCTCATTTAGACTCAGTTTCTTCCATTTTCGGAAGAATTTCTTGGCTCTCATTTCAATCATGTCCATTTGCCATTGCAAGTCCATTTCTTTAACATCATCAGGATCCATTTCTTCTAGATCTTCCTGAATTAAATGAGCTGAAGTGAGTCTACCCCCAAGATAAGCCTCAAAGCTAGCAACAAAGGCATTGTAAGTTGCCTTTTGTTCTTCCGATCTTTGCTCACTGGGCATACTGGTGGGTGTTACTGTGGGTTGAGCAGATGATGATGGTTTATGTTGTTATGGAGCAGCATAGAATTCAGTTATCTTTGCTTGATCTCTTGATGAGAGAAAATCATCTTCTTCAGTCACGAAAGCATTATCAACAGATTGAGTTTCAGATGGAAGCTTGTATGCCTCAATGACTTGAGGTCCACTAAGATTTCTATTTCGTTTATCCAACTCTAGATCTTCAATTTTGGCAATCGTAATATCTAGGCTGGTACTCTCCAAATCAAGAGTGTTCTTCAACATAGTGACATTTTGCTTCCAACTTTCTGGTAAGCTTTGCAGCATTTTGTTGTTCATTTCCTTTTCTTTGTAAGTAACCCCCATAATCTCAAGATCATTCACCGGTTGTACAAATCTATGAAGCTGCCTTAAGATTGACTCTCCTTTGGTGTGGTGAAAGGTCTTATATTGATTTATCAGTTTATCCTTATTAATTTCAGTAACTTCACTGCTTCCTTCACACATTATCTGCAGTGCATCCCAAACCCCTTTGGTTTTTCCATATTTTTCTAGCCTCTTGAGAACATCCATTTTTAAAGCCTGAGTTAGAATGGAGTAGGCTTTAAGGTCAATCTTGATTTTCTTATATTCTTCATCATCAAGATTTAAGTTTGGATCCTCAATGGGGATTCTAGCAGTCTTGTACTGAGCAGCTTGATCAGCAGTGAGGGACAGAGGAATGTATGGCCCTTTGCAAAGAGATCCAGTAATCAGGATCTACACCTGTAATGTAGTTTCTAAACCTGATTTTCCACTGCTTAAACTCAGATTTGTGTTTAAGCATTGGAGGTTTAGATGCATGACCAAGTTCAGAATAATTAGTAGAATCCATTTTAATTTTACTGATCTTAATTGGTTTTGAGTATGATTATGTTGATTTTATGTCTTGAATGTTCAGACAGTCTACAATCCTGGTGTTCTTGATTATCAGTTCTCAGCAGGGTTACGATAAGGTTGATTTGATGTTGATTCCTAAGGAGATGAAAATACAGAACAAGTAAACGAAGTTTCTTTGCGATTTTAGTATGTATATTTATTAGCAGAGTAGATCTGGCTAATAAACAACTCAATCACCAGATCAATCGATTTTCGTTCAAGATCTATGCTGATTTTGAGATGAATTCAAGAGCCGAGGTTCTGATACCAATTGACTGGATGTGAGAATAAGAATCTCAGTTGATGTGATTCAACTTAGGATCAAATATGATGATTGAGTCAGTGATTAAGTAGCGGAAATACCAAATCACAGAACATTTAATACTGAAAATGATAATAAATGCTTTGTATAATGATGTGAGTAAACAAGATACAAAGACAGCTGGGGTTACTGTTTAAATGAGTAATATTATCAATGTTGAAAGAAGAACTTACAAACTTAGGTCATACTGTTCTATTTATAGGCATACACATTGCCTGTACAAAATGACTAATCTACCCTGAGAACTATACATCAGAAACTAGTCTAAGTACAAAACAAGAGCAACATTTGTAAGTGTTCATCCGCATTGACTAATGCGGATGAACAAGTCTTTATCAACATTTGTTGTTGATAGTCTTCGGCATTAACTTAACTCACCCGCATTAGTTGACGCGGATGAACAAGTCTTGGTAGCATTTCTTATGATCATCCGCATTAGTTAATGCGGATGAACAAACACTTGTCAACATTTGTTTTTCTTCATCCGCATTAGTCAATGCGGATGAACAAATACTTGTCAGCATTTGTTCAATGGTCATCCGCATTAACTAATGCGGATACTTTAACACGTTCTTTTCTTCTGTTTCTTTTGCCGCATTTCTTCATGAATGGTCTTCTGTATTTCTTCTTAGTATTTGGAGTTTTCCAACCAGAACAGCCTTCAACCACTTCTTGAATTGGCATGTATGATCCTTTCGGGGTCCAACACCTTTTTCCAAGAGAAGAAGAGGGTGCAGAAGAAGAATATGTCATTCCTGCAATCAATCGCTCATAGAAATGAGCAAAAGCAAGCAATCCAGCAAAACAAAGCAAACAAGGCCAACAAATAAAACTAAAGGTGTCTATATGCTGTAACTAAGGCATCAGGCTATAGTATAAATGCAATGCAATTGAAATGCAAATTTCTTTTAGTTTGCTATAACCATTGGCTCTGATACCAATCTATCACACACTTAATTTTTCCACAAACGGGGTTTTACCGTTATGCGCGTGACATACCAGGATCTTAGCCGATAGCTACACCAAACGACACATTAATTACAAAACATAGTTGTTCATTATTATCAAAAAAATCCCAAAAGCATAGTTAATAATGAATTCAAGAAAATATTTGCGGAAGCGTAAACATTGCTAATTTAAATAGCGCAAAACACGGAAACCTAAAGAAATATAATTTGCAGAAATATTGTTTAACCGTTTAAAGTAATCATAATGTATGCAATAGTGAAATGCTCCTAGTTGTACACACCTTAGGAACCTGAAATAAACAAGCTAAAGTGTCAATACAGGGTTGGTGAGTTCACAGGTTTTGATAAACAGTAACATAATCGAAAGCAGATCCAGTAAATAAAATAATATCAGTAGATAGCTAGTCTACATAACAAGTTACATAGTGTATGCAGTTCGCAATCGAAGCTGATAAATATATGTATGCCTCGGCTGTGGTTACAAAATGCAAGCACAAACGTTTAGGTTTCTGAATGCAAGCACAAACGTTTAGGTTTCTGAATGTATGAATGAACGTTTAAAAAATAAACATGTTTCTTTCCCCCGAAAAGAATATATGTAAAGTGGGACCGTAAACTCACATTGAATGCACATCAAATCACAAAATGCAAGCACAAACGTTTAGGTTTCTGAATAACCTTAATTTACATTTAATATCTTATTAACATAAAACATTAACATTTGAACCATACGGTTTCACTTTCACGGCTCGGGTTCGCATTAGAGATTAACACAGTCACCATGTTAAAATACTAACGTAAATTCGCACAACATACAATATGTAGCCAATATATATATATATATATATATATATATATATATATATATATATATATATATATATTACCCACAGAGTGCATACTATATATACTCACACAATACAATATATATTAATCCCAAACATAATATATATATAATACACCCATGTTAATATGCATACAACACACACATTAAATGAATTAACCATACCCAACACCCAAACACGCCACCATATGCATCATCCATATATAACACACACACATATGTAATATATATTTTATATATAACTCACCCAATGTAAACATGCTATACATAATACACATATATACATTATATACATAATACACCACACTCAACCATAATTACATGTTATACACCACACACATTCATTATGCACACACCACCATCACCCATGCACAACCACCATCACCTATTTCACACACATGCAGATTACACACACCACACACACACGCATAACACACACCCCACACACACGCGAAACACACACATGCACAACGCACACACAAACATCCCAGCCAAAAACACTCGTGACTATCATGTTCCCGAATCCCAACAATTCTCATATAATCCAAAGAACACACACATACGGGCATACAATCAACCACACGAACATGGGCGAACACAAAGGTTATACATACATTAATCACCCTTCAATTCGAATTAGCAAAAGCAGCAACAAAAGGAAGAGCACGCACACACGATTACGCATAGAACACACCGCAACGCGGCCGAATCCACTGCCAACCGCGACCCCACCTAGACCCGCACGCGTAACGAATTAGATCGAAACCGAAACCATAATGATACAAATATAAGTAGAGATCGAGTAATCATACCAAACACGATTTACCCTATTCAACTCATCAGGAAGTTCTAACTTATAGGCTAGCATGCCTATTCGTTCGATGACCTCAAGAGATCTAATATAATGGGGACTTAATTTGTCCCGCTTCCTAAAACGAATGGTGTCTCGCCATGGTGATACCTTAGGCATTAATTTGTCACCAACTGCAAATTCCAGCAATTTCCACCGCTTATCGCTAATTCGCCAGAGCTCTTTTGACAATCTTGAACAACTTTCAATCTTTCCCAAACATTCTTTACCATCTTAATGGCATCCAATATTAGTTCAGGACCTGTTAGCTGAGCTTCGCCCACTTCAAACTAACAAAGTTGCATTCTACTTTTCAGACCATATAACACCTCAAAAACCACAACGTTTAGTCTAGTATGGTAGCTGATGCTATATAAATATTCCATCAATGGGAGATGAACATCCCAACTACCACCGAATTTAATCACACATGCTCGTAGCATATCCTCTAAATTTCTTCATGGTCCGCTCGCTCTAGCCATCTGTTTGGGGATGATAAGTCGTGCTCATTTCTAATTTGGTCCTGAATGCATCCGGAGAAGTTCGCAAGAAGTGAGACGTGAACCTAGCATCTTGATCGGACATTATCGATGTCCCACTCCGTGCCTCTACTATTTCATCAATATAAAATTGGACCAACCATTTCAATTCAATGTTTTTAAAACCCAACCGAATATTGAACCGGTCATCTTACTAGTTCACTGGTCAAACTGGTCAGACCGGATATATAACCGGATGATTTCATAAATGTTATAAATATTAAATATATATACATATATTTTATATTAAGTAAAAATATATACATATATAATAATAAATAAAAGCCCAATTTATTTTGTTATGGTCTCAGGGGACCCAATTTACCAAATATATTATTTACTATTTACTCAGCTTTAGAAACCTTATTTCTCTGATTACCATCTGTACATGTTCAACCTCTTATTCTGCTTCTTGGCGGCTCATCTTATTAGCTCCATTTCAACACTAAAGTTTGTTTTCAATATATTTTTTCTCTTTTGATTCTTCTTGTTCATATTTCTTAATTCTTTTTCTTGTTCTGAATCGAGAACAATATCAAGTCTTATAGGCTGGTTTTGATTATTTGTACGGATATGATGGTGTAGATTGGAGTGTTGTGGATATATATCGAACTCTAACATATTAGATTAAAGGCTACCAGTGTAGATCTAAGAATAGCGTGGTAGATCTAAAGCTTTTGGCATTCAAACTGGTCCAACCGTGGGTTGCAGATCCCAATCTAACAGGAGAACTCTCAGAATTGGCCGGTTTTTTGGAATACAGCTCAAATAGGCTTAACCGAACCGCCAGCGACACGGCTCCCGGTCCAACCGGTTCGACCAGCCGGTCTGGTCCGTTTGTAAGAACAATGCTTCAATTCATATATATCCTTAGTAGGTAAAAAGTGTGTAGACTTAGTCAACCTGTCCACTATGACCCAAATGGCGTCATGACCCTTCTGCATCCTTGGTAGTTTGACCATAAAGTTCATCATCATCTTTTCCTATTTACATATGGGAAAGTCTAATGGCTCTAACTTTCCTGAGGTTTTTGGTGTTGGCTTTCACTTGGAGACATGTCATGCATTTTTTGACATAAGCTACAATGTACCTCTTCATTCATGGCCACTAGTAGTAGTCCTTTAGCGCGTAATACATCTTATCAGCATGGGAGTGCGTCAAGTACTTTGACTTGTGTGCCTCCTCTTATATCACTTTTCATGAATCCCTAAATTTTGGTACCTAGATTCGACTGTTCATACGAAGAAATCTATCAGTCCCAACAGTCAACTATTTTACCATATCCATTATTTCCTCATTTACTCTATTATCCTCAAATCATGTCCCAACTAAGCCTCATTCAATCTTTTGAACAAATGAATGCGTACGATATTCTCATTGCACGTACCCGCATTGGTTTAGTCTGCTTCCTCTGACTTAGGGCATTAGTGACCACGTTTGTCTTGCCCTAGTGGTATTGAAGTTCAAAGTCATAATCAGATAAAACTTCCATCCATTTTCCTTGACGTATATTGAGCTCCTTTTGTTTAGATATGTGCTTCAAACTTTTGTGATCCACATACATCTTTTACTAATCAGCTCATTGTAACCCCATCTAAACACCAATTTGAGAAAGATAAAGGAAAAAGACCAATTGATCCTATTAAGCCTGCTCATCTTGATATCTATTGTCTTCAACAAGGGGTATTCGATCTAGATAAAGCCGAATCATGTAGTGGTGTTGGAACTAAGGCATCATAACACATAGATTTCGACTTCGAAGGAGAGATTTGGGGTAGTTTTGATGATATTTTAGAAACTCCACTTAAACACCAAGTTGAGAAAGACAAAGGAAAAAAGACCAGTTGATCCTATTAAGCCTGATCTTGTCGATATCTATTTCTTTAACAAAGAGTATTTGATCTGGAAAGAGAGTCTACTTTAAAGGATATACAAATTGAAGAGATGATGACTGCTTAGATCTTCAGCAATGATTAGGTTATGAGATTAGAGGCTAATCTGGGCTATGTAATTGCCTTGTTATATAGCTTGAGACAAAAAGTTGAAGGTGTTAGTCAAAGTCAAGGGGGTGGGGACGATGTTAATAACAATGATGACAACAATCAAGGAGGCGACGAGAATGTTGGAAAAGAGAAAGAAGCCAAATCCAATGCGAATAAAGAAAGTGTAAATGAACATGCAAATCTGCCATATGATCAACTGGATTCGGGAAAAGATAAAGCGGAATCAAGTAGTGTTGTTGGAATTGAATTTGCTAAGCTTGATCCAACATTGCATCAACTTGTGTTAGATATAGATGATAAGGTCAATCTTCTAGAGAATAATCTGACAGCTGTAATGGAAAATTAATGTAATGCATCATCTACTCCAGCACCTGAAGAAGTTCATATGGTATACCTAATCATCCATCTTAAATAAGAATATTGAGACCACCAGAACAACATCACATATTGGTCTGAGTGATGGATTTTATGATATAAGGGGTGACAATTAAGGGATTGATTGCTGGATGTTAAATAATAGAAACATATATGGATTGTGAAAAGGAAGAGTGGTCGTATAGAGTATTGCAAGATTGAGACAGACTTCAAGTCATGGACCAAAATTGATCTGATTGAGTTAGATGATCATATGTGGTATAACAAAGGAAATGTTGCTATGGTCGATTACTTTCAAGACTTCCTGCATAAACAAGTATGCATTGGATTCCTGGGCATGAAGACTACAGACTCGATTGTAAAGAAGGCTAAAGGAGTAAATTATCCTTATACGTTAAAAATGATTACAAATATAATCTGGCCTCCTACACACAAACAAAAGGTTATCCTAGTGCACAAGATTCAAATTGCACCTATAGGGTTCTACCGTGAGGTGCGTGACAAACCAAGATCTCAGTCATTGGTCATGTCGAATGACACTATATGAACTTAAGATAAAATGTTTGCTCTTTCAGTAGAATAAAATACGATTTTTAAAGTAATCAATGAGGAAGCGTAAAAGTAAAAGTAAACCCATAGCCATAAATGCACAAAACATGCCACCCAAAGATAATGTTTAATGTAAATGAAAAACTATTTGAAAAGTTTAACGTGCATGAGACCTTGGCAATAAAACCTAATCATTAGGCATGACGGCGACCTAAGAAAACATGCTAAAGTGTGTCAAAACAAGGTTGGTGAGTTCACATGTTTAAATAATAGATAATATGTTTGAAATGTTTGAATGGTAAAGTAAAAAAAAGGTATATTAATAGGTGCTAGCTTATATGTCAAGTTACTTAGCATTTTGAAACCAAGGCCGACTATTTGTAAGTTTTTTTCCCATTCCACCACATCTTATCATAGAAAAATGACAAATGTTAGCTCAACTAAAAACATGTCTGACCTCCAATAGAGTTAGTGCGACTAACACAGGTGGGGTTATCAAACCCAGTAGTACTACTTGGAATTACCTCGCTAGCTCGTTACTAACTATTCGAGAATGTAATGACTTTTGTAAAAATGTATGCTCTACAGTAACAGGTGAAATAATAATAATACTTAATTTTTTTTTGCATGCTTCTCCAACAAAAAGGAAAGTAGTTAAAGTGGGGTTGTGAATACTCACCTTACAATGCGTAATGACAAGATAAATCAGATGTTGGTTGCTAAACGTTACTTGACAAATATAGGTCTCTAAGTGTGTGTACATAATGGTTCATATAAACCCTGTTGTATCCAAACAACGTTAACTGTTGATGTGTTTGAGAAAAGCTTAACATGTTTGGTAAGTTTGAATTGTTTATACCAAAGTTAACTTTTTTTATCAAAATTGACCAGTTTGACCCAATGACCCGTTTGCAGCTCAAATCAGTGAAAATATGTTTAATCATACTCAAATATTCCAAATAAGGTTGCACATAAAGTTTTCCATTTTAATTCTATTTATGGAATGTATGATTTCATTAACACATGTGAAATGCAATTTCAAAAATATGTAACATATCATTACAAGTATCATAGATCATATATTATTTATCTATTTCTCAATCCTAGCATGTTAACATCACATAGAACATCATCTGTAAGGCCCGTTCTCGAGACGCTTACAGCTGGACCGTTATCGCATAAATTATTTAAAATACTCATTTCTTTGCAGTGGAAATTAATAACTTTCATTTATAATTAAAACATGTTATCTCATTACATAAATCATTTACATATAAAAATACAATAACATGTCAAAATATGGATGCCAGTCTTAAAAACGCTCCCAGTAGCGTATGCAACCATGCCTGCAACTCCTCAGCATCAACAAAATACCTACCAACTATCATGCATACAAAAAGTCAGCGACGCTGAGTGAGTTCTAGTTTTATAAATAAAATACTTTACTTTCGTCAAAACATAACCTTCGAAATCATATGCGATCACACATCATACGTACATATTGATAATATTTATTATTATCTTCATCATTGTTCAATTCGTACATTTCGTACATTCATCATTATCTTTAACTTTAATCTGGATCCTGTCTCATGTAATACCCCCGACTCATGTCCGAAGACCGACAGTACCGGGGTACGCGACAAGGATCCCCTTCGAGTCACGAAGACTCCCTTCGAGTCACAAAGACTCCCTTCGAGCCACAAGGACTCCCTTCGAGCTTGAAGGACTCCCTTCGAGTCACAAAGACACGCTTCGAGCCACAAGGACTCCCTTCGAGTCACAAAGACTCCCTTCGAGCCACAAGGACTCCCTTCGAGCCACAAAGACTCCCTTCGAGCCACAAGGACGTCCTTCGAGTAACAAGGACTCCCTTCGAGCCACAAGGACTCCCTTTGAGTCGCAAGGACTCCCTTCGAGTCGCAAGGACTCCCTTCGAGTCGCAAGGACTCCCTTCGAGTCGTAAGGACTCCCTTCGAGTCGCAAGGACTCCCTTCGAGTCGCAAGGACTCCCTTCGAGTCGGACTCCCTTCGAGTCGGACTCCCTTCGAGTCGCAAGGACTCCCTTCGAGCCACAAGGACTCCCTTCGAGCCACAAGGACTCCCTTCGTTCTTTATGTTCCACTTTTCATTATCATTATCTTTCACTTCGTTACATAATACTTTACGTTCATTCATAGCCATACATCAAACCACGTAAAGTCATACATCATACATAACGTATTATAAAACATAATAGATACGTTTTGAAAACCATTAAACGAAGAAAGACAACACATACACCCATACATCATAAACATCATCACCCCATCATGCACACATCAAACATAAGCCAACACATCAATATCCAAACCTAACCTCAAACATCACATCTTAAAACCCCTTAGAAAATCATGTCTAAAACCAGGCGCATGGGACATCTTAGGCGCATCAGCAGAAAATTCTAAGTGTAAAAGCTCCTGGGCGCATGGGAACTATTTGGGCGCATGAGCCTTATTCAGGCGCCTCAACACTTAGCCGCAATAACAATTCTGGGCGCATGGGCACTATACGGGCGCATGACCCACACTTAGCCATTCCCACACTTTCTGGGCGCATGAACCACTGTTCAGGCGCACCACCTACACTTGGGCGCATGGTCACTCTCGGCGCATCAGCCCTGTTCGGGCGCACCACTCTTGGGAGCATGAGAACACTTAACCACATAAAGCTTGGGCGCATGGAATCATTCTCAAATATTTCTAACACTTCCAAACTCACCCGAACATCATTCAAACATAACCCCAACACAGATCTAGCATACTAAGGGCATCTAAAACTTACCAAGCACAATACTAATCCATAAACAAGCCTAGAACATACAACCACAACACATACATCGAACAAAAAGCTGAAACATACAGTTTTCTTTAAAAACCTTTTACTCGGTATGCATAATAGCCCCAAAACATATGAAAATCAGTAAAAGAGGGATCTAGAAACTCACCTTGAAGCAGCTCTTCAAACCAAACACTTCCACCTGCGATTTCAGCCTTCTAATCCCAAGAACAACCTTCTAAAACATCGAGAGCTTCGGTTACCAACTGCAAATCGAGTTAAAACCCGAACATAAACTCAAGAACTTTCCTTTTTCTTCTCCAAAAACCTGAATTCTTACTCTTCTTCTTCTTTAGCCGAGGCCAAAAAGCATATCTGATGCTTTATAGGGTGGCCATACCCTCATTTATATTAAAATAATGAGTTTTGGCACTTTTACACCTTGCCCCCTTCTTCTTGAGCCCATATTCTTTTCCCTCTACATACTTTTCTTTATTATTCATTTAAATAAAAATTCGGGGTGTTACAAGTCCACCCCCCTTATATAGGTTTCATCCTCGAAACATGTCGCTTCTCTAACAGTTACGGGTAACGCTGTCTCACCTCTTACTCGATCTTACACGTTGGATTAGATCCCTTATGGGCTCCACTGCACTCACACAAGTGAAACCACCATTCTCCTTAACCCTTCTTCTCTTTTTATCCGAATCGGTCAACAGTTGCTTCACGTAGTTGAATCGTTCATCAATCTTAGTATTCTTTAGTGGCACGATCACATCCCCATCAGTTGAGCACTTTTTTAGACTAGATACATGGAACATCGGATGACTTCCACTTAACACGTCGGGTAGCTCTAGTCGACATGCCACTTCTCCTACCTGAGAAACAGTTCAGATTAGTTCTTTACACCTCAGTATTAGCTTCACTCACTTTCGAAATCGGGTGATCCCCTTTCTCAAAACGAGGCCTTCATCATTACTCCACCGCCGTAGATCGACACCGAACTCCTTTCGGGAGTGATTACTCAAACCACTTTCATGCAACACTTGATGTTCGCCTCATAGGCTGCTAGCTAATCCTTTCGAAGGCGTACGTCTATCCATCCATGTCTGTCCTGAACAGTCTAGCAGGAAACACGCGCTCTCTCAATATTATCGCGCAATTCTTTAGGACATCCGGTAACCTATTGGACTTACCAATAGCAATTTCTACATCGAAGGATGCATCGATCTTCCTACTCCTAACGTGCAACTTAACACAAAGGCAGCAGAAATGAAACTACTACTAGCACCACAATCAAAGCACAAGGCATAAATTTAACTTACTAGAAACGTACCTGACGTTGCGTCGAAGTCCGCTCTAGCCTCCTCCCGGTCAGGGCAAATGCTCTAACCTTCATCTTCTGCTCTCCTTACTTGCACCGGAGCTTCCAGCCCTTGACTTCGTGCAGTCTCTGCTCTTGTGTCCACTCTCACCACACCTGTAACATCTTATTGCACGACAATCCCTCGCCAAGTGGCCCTCCTTTCCACACTGAAAACAGAGATTCGATCCCCGCTTACATACTCCTACATGCTCCTTCCCACATTTCTTGCATGCCCTCGCTTCCTTTGTTAACATCCTTGGATCATCCATCCTTACCTTCTTACCACCAGCCTCAAATTCACCATCATCATCATCCCGTCTTCCACTTTCATCCCTATCATAGCTCTGCTTCTCCTCTTTATCCATTATCGCCACCGCCTCACGCTCGTCATACAACCTCCCCGCCAAATCGACCGCCGACCTAAACGTGCTTGGCCGGGCAACGACCAGATGTCTGCGGATATCTACCGGCAGACCTTGAATATACCTTTTGATCTTTCGTGACACAGGCGTCACCTGATCTGGTACCAGTCTTGCCATCCGTTGAACTTTGTGGTGTATTGTTAGTGAGTCATCGTCCCCGCCTCCAGCTGCAGGAACTCCCTCTCAACTTTGTCAAGCTCTCTATGAGGGCAAAACTCCTCGATCAACAACCTCTTCAGCTCCTTCCACCTCATCCTTTTGATTGTTCTGGTGCCCTGAGCCTGGACAATGTTGTCCCACCAGCATAAGGCTGAATCCACAAATGAGTGGGTAGCAAACTTCACCTTCTGATCCTCACGGCACTCGCTGATATCAAGTACCACTTCCATCTCTCTCACACAACGTTGTGCAGCCGCTGCACTCCTATTTCCATCAAACGTAGGGGGCTTACACCTTTGGAATGCTCCATAGCTGCATCCCTTCACAGTCTCCTACACCGCTTCCTCCTCCTCCTCCTCATCGCCACTGGAGACAACCATGTCAGCATCGGGTTGCTCCATACCCCTAGAACCTCCAGCTTTACCTCCGCATCATGCGGTTCTCCTTCTCTCACTCTCCTTCTTCTCATCCTCCTTCATAGCTCTAATGACATCGGTCACTACAGTCGGCAGAATCATCTGCATAACCTGTTGGACTTCCTCAGCTACTGCCTCCTTCATTGAGGCTCTCAGATTAGCACTCCTGTCCTCACCGTCCTGGTGACGAAGCACTGGCTCATCAGGAGCCGTCTCAGCAGTCTTAGCTCTGCTCCTCATGACACGTGGCCTAACACCACGTCCATCACGACCTCCACCTCGCGTAGCCTCAAAAGACCTACCACCAGCCATCTAAACACTACAAGATTCAAACACCAACATGGTCAATCAAGGTAATAGCTCAAGATATGTCAAGTATAGTAAGTCCCTAATCACAGTGGCCAGTTGTGTTTAGCCACTTACTTTACTCTTCATTTCCCAAGCATTTCCTATCCAGACTACATCAGTATCTAAATCTACACAAAAGCACACAAGCCACATAACATGCGCACATAATACCGGTTAACATTAAGTTACATAAAACCTTTACATAAAACTTTTACTTGCAGGCTTGTAGCTACTAGGATTGGCATCCCTTTCCTTTTCGTCCCATTCTCAGTTTAAGATTAGGTTCATTTTGAAAATATTTACCTAATTCTCTTAAACTTTAGCTCTGATATCAACTTGTAAGGCCCCGTTCTCGAGACGCTTACAGCTGGACCGTCATCGCATAAATTATTTAAAATACTCATTTCTTTGCAGCGGAAATTAATATCTTTCATTTATAATCAAAACATGTTATCTCATAAATCATTTAAATATAAAAATACAATAACATGTCAAAATGTGGATGCCAGTCTTCAAAACACTCCCAGTAGCGTATGCATCCATGCCTGCAACTCCTTAACATCAACAAAATACCGGCCAACTATCATGCATACAAAAAGTCAGCGACTGAGTGAGTTCTAGTTTTATAAATAGAATACTTTACTTTCGTCAAAACATAACCTTAGAAATCGTATGCGATCACACATCATACGTACACATTGATAATATTTATTATTATCTTCATCATTGTTCAATTCGTACATTTCGTACATTCATCATTATCTTTCACTTCAATCTGGATCCCATCTCATGCAATACCCCCGACTCATGTCCGAAGACCGACAGTACCGGGGTACGCGACAAGGATCCCCTTCGAGTCACGAAGACTCCCTTCGAGTCACACAGACTCCCTTCGAGCCACAAGGACTCCCTTCAAGCCATAAGGACTCCCTTCGAGTCACAAAGACTCCCTTCGAGCCACAAGGACTCCTTTCAAGTCACAAAGATTCCCTTCGAGCCAAACGGACTTCCTTCGAGCCACAAAGACTCCCTTCTAGCCACAAGGACTCCCTTCGAGTCACAAGGACTCCCTTCGAGCCACAAGGACTCCCTTCGAGTCACAAAGACTCCCTTCGAGCCACAAGGACTCCCTTCGAGTCGCAAAGACTCCCTTCGAGTCACAAAGACTCCCTTCGAGTCACAAGAACTCCCTTCGAGCCACAAGGACTCCCTTCGAGCCATAAGGACTCCCTCCGAGCCACAAGGACTCTCTTCATTCTTTATGTTCCACTTTTCATTATCGTTATCTTTCACTTCATTACAAAATACTTTACGTTCATTCATAGCCATACATGAAACCACGTAAAGTCATACATCATACATAACGTATTATAAAACATAATACATACGTTTTGAAAACCAATAAATGAAGAAAGACAACACATACACCCATACATCATAAACATCATCACCCCATCATGCACACATCAAACATAAGCCAACACATCAATAACCGAACCTAACCTCAAACATCACCTCTTAAAACCCCTTAGAAAATCCTGTCTAAAACCAGGCGCATGGGACATCTTAGGCGCATCAGTAGAAAATTCTAAGTGTAAAAGCTCCTGGGCGCATGGGAACTATTTGGGCGCATGAGCCCTATTCAAGCGCCTCAACACTTAGCTGCAATAACAATTCTGGGTGCATGGGCACTATGTGGGCGCATGACCCACACTTAGCCATTCCCACACTTTCTGGGTGCATGAACCACTGTTTAGGCGCACCACCTACACTTGGGCGCATGGGCACTCTGGGCGCATTAGCCCTGTTCGGGCGCACCACTCTTGGGAGCATGAGAACACTTAACCACATAAAGCTTGGGCGCATGGAATCATTCTGAAATATTTCTAACACTGCCAAACTCACCCGAACATCATTCCAACATAACCCAAACATAGATCTAGCATACTAAGGGCATCTAAAACTTACCAAGCACAATACTAATCCATAAACAAGCCTAGAACATACAACCACAACACATACATCGAACAAAAAGCTGAAACATACGGTTATGTTTAAAAACCTTTTACCCGGTATGCATAATAGCCCCAAAACATATGAAAATCAGTAAAAGAGGGGTCTAGAAACTCACCTTGAAGCAGCTCTTCAAACCAAACACTTCCACCTATGATTTCAGACTTCTAATCCGAAGAACAACCTTCTAAAACATCTAGAGCTTCGGTTACCAACTGCAAACCGAGTTAAAACCCGAACATAAACTCGAGAACTAACCTTTTGCAGCTTCTTCTTCCTTTTTCTTCTCCAAAAACCTGAATTCTTACTCTTCTTCTTCTTCAGCCGAGGCCAAAAAGCAGACCTGCTGCTTTATAGGGTGGCCATACCCTCATTTATATTAAAATAATGAGTTTTGGCACTTTTACACCTTGCCCCCTTTTTCTTGAGCCCGTATTCTTTTCCCTCTACATACTTTTCTTTATTCTTCATTTAAATAAAAATTCGGGGTGTTACATCATCATAAGCAAATTATCCATATATAAAAAACTATAAACACAAATGGATCAATTCACATCATAATCTCCCAATATGGTCATATGATGATTCTGACACTATTTCAATCATCGCACATCATCCTACACATACCACACTCATCATTCAAAACATCATTTCAATAAAGTTTCTATAAATAGCAAGTATGATCATACGGAGAATTTTTCACAATTAAACAATTCCCAATCCATTCTACGTCTTATACATTGTATACCAATCATCATTATCCCCCCAAACATGCTCAAAACTGAACCTATGAACTAACCTACCCAATAAGTTACTATTATTAGTAAGTACATGAAAAATGAGTCAAATTCACAAACCCAAAACATCAAAGTTATTCTAATAGCAACCATTAACATCATAGAATCGATAAATCAACTAAACTTTATCAAACACACTCAATTCATACAATAGCTCAGATATAAAGTTTCCTTTAATGGTAAGTGATCGCATGGTGAAGGTTCAATGTTTAAAGGCTTTATTTCTATGTTTTATGTGCCAATTTATGAGAAATAGAGTTACTTTTGGGATATTATTATGTTTGTAGGTTAAACATGAAGTATACGAAGAAGTTGGAAGATATGGGACAAAAATTGGAGCTCGGAAGGTGAAGAAATGTTAAAGCAAAGTTACAAGACAATGGTAACTTCAATCGGGCATAACTTGAGCTAGGAAAAGCGTTATGGGACCGACGTCCTATCAACAGAAAGACCTCGAAAAATTAGATATTAAAATCAAGTTTACGTAGAGGGTGGCACCACCGAAGCCATCCTAGGCACCACCGACACTGGTACCGCCAGAAAACACTGTTGAATAGTGAATTTAAGCCCAATCGACGTTGGGAGGTGCCACCGATGCCATCCTAGGTGCCCCCAACGCCGAGCGCCATGTTTTAGGGGATTTTGACCTAATTTGAGAGGTTTTAAAGGAGGATTAACCCTAAGACGAAAAACACCTCTCTACATAGCAATCAAGGACAAAAAAGCATCCATCTTTCACCATTCCAAAGCTTTCCAACATCAAGTTCATCTAGATTCACATGATCAAGTACAATTGTGTTGAAGAATCAATGATGATGCAATGATAAATCATTTGTGATTCATTTCGGGGGACGGGTTTGTACAAGTTTTTATTTTTCTTAGTTTGTAACCGAGTTTTGAGATTGGATCTTGAATCATTGTGTGATTGATTATTAGAATTAGGGTTACATAATTTAAGTTGGTGATTATGTGAATGAAGTCTTTTAAGCTTTAATCCACAATTTTCACTAAGATCTTATCATGTGTAGGTCACCATTAATGACTTCTTAATAGGTTTAACTAAGTAAACATAACTTTACTAAACCGAAATCCCAAATTGGATTGCTTTTTCCCTAAGTTAGTTAAAAACCTAAACTTTTATTTCATTAATTTGATTATTTCTCAATTCAATTATTCAGGCAATTCACTTTTTAATGTTTACTGTTTTTAGGTTAATCGTTTCTAGTACTTTCCTGTGATTCCCTGCGGATTTGACACCCTTCTCACCCATTACTATTAAGGGTGATTAGGAACTCTTTAATTAATATATTTGACTGACCATACAATATCAATCAGTAAGTCTTGGTTTTTAACCAAAACTTGATTGTTTTAACAAAAGTAACCATACAATCATCTTAGAATTACATACTAAGGCATAATCAACCATCAATTTGAAACAATCACGAGTTTTGATGTTTTTGGATAACTAGGGTTCAAGACATTCATGATAATCAAAGTAGATGCAATTAGACCAAGTGGTTACTTGAAATGCTTAAATGATGATCCCTAACATGCATTGGATGCAAGAAACGATATAAATCACCAACAATTGCAAGAGGAAATCGTTATGAAGTATGTATGTTTTCTTGGAAAATAGGGAGGGTGTTGGGGATGGAGGTGGCCGAGAATGAGGGTGGGTGTTTAAGGCTGGGTGATATATATGTATGTATGTATGTATGTATATATATATATATATATATATATATATATATATATATATATATATATATATATATATATATATTGATGGAATTCAAATATACGAGTTTTTGAACTTAGAAAACAAGAACAAAAATAATGAATTTCCCCAAGGATCGATTTCAATCTCTCAAATATAAAAAGAAGTTGTTATATAATCAATACTCATTAATCATAGTGCGAAAACCCATGATTAATGATATGATATCAATGTGTGTGTGTGTGTATGATTATGTGTTTGTATGCTTGAATGCCTGAATGATAATAATAAACTGCTTGTTTGATTGATTGATCAAAAGCTTACAAAGGATTAGGGTATTATGTTATTTATAGCCTATACAAATAGCTATACACAATTACAAAAATACCCTTATTTGAACTAAAATTACATAAAATCCTTAGTCTAAGTTGTCCGATGTGGATGATTAACTGTCCGCTGTGAATGCTAAGTCGTCCACTTTGGATGTTGAATAAGTTGTCCACTGAGTCTTGGATGTTGTCCACTGTGAACACATATGTGTTTTTATTGATCATGTCCGCTGTGGAGTGTTCATCCGCTGTGAATAAACATCCACTTTGGACTTCTCATCAGCTGTGGACATTAGTCATCCGCTGTAGACACTTAAAATTTTTCTTCATCCGCTGCATAGACTTGATCATCCGCTGTGGATACTACCTCATCCACTTTTGACACTTTGAAATATTTCTTTTATCTACAAATCTGAAAAAGAAATTTAAACAATAATAGTGTATGTTATGAATGTTAATGATGCTAATGTGTTAGTTAATGATTGTTTGAATGTTAGAACACATTATGTTTGATTATGGCAAGCATTATCCTTCAATGCCCTTGTTGAGTCCAACATATATATATATATATATATATATATATATATATATATATATATATATATATATATATCATAAAGTGCACTCCTTAGTTCTTATACGATTACACAGGGTGATACGTGATTAGATTTTTCTAAACCAAAACTATAGAAGGATCACATCTATCAATTATACACTAAAAACATGGAATAAATTTTAGTTATTTATTTTGATGCAATTTTTATAACAGTAAAACTATAAAAGCCGTAAATGCGTGATAATGCATAAATGTCCAAAAAATCACAATTTTCACAATCAGGTTATAAATTAATCATATAATCACATAACATATTATTTCAACAAGTATATTTATCTAAAAAGTCACTTTCCTGAATCACTAACGTTCGGGGACAAGACTCGTGGTGAACCGACGATTCTTCGAATTACCATTATGTGAAGATTCGTGCAATACCTAACGCATTTATTTAAACATAACTAAGAGGATGCATGTATGATCGGAAAAAATGTTCGTGCTGGTCGAAAAATGACTTGAAATTGACGGGTGTCACATCATCCCTTTGTTGAAAGATATTTCGTTCCGAAATTTTACTAACTTTGGTAAAAGACGAACTCTAATTTTTTCCTAAGAGATGAATGATCAGCAGTTATGTCTATAGAGTGCCTTGAAATTTGCCTTAGAATACTTAATTGAGGGTCATACGCCCAAATAGTTCCCATGCACCCAAGACATTTCCTGAAAACACTAAGTGATAACTCATGTGCCCAAACAGTACTCCATGCGCCCAACCAATTTGCTCAGGCGCCTAAGTGTAGGTCATGCGCCTGAACAGTACCCATGCACCCAGAGAATTTCCTAAATATACTAAGTGTTAGATGATGCACCCAAATAGTGTAAATGCGCCTAAGTTCCTCATGCGCCTAAGTGTTGATGCGCCCGAACAGGGTTCATGCGCCTGCATAGTGCTCATGCGCCTAGAACACTTAGAAATTTTCTGAAATTTTGGGAAATCAGAATTTTAGGGTTTGACTCTGGTTTGACTTAATGCTATTATTTGACTTTTTAGTAATGATTTGGGTTGTTCTTGTGTTCCTTATTATATTATTATTTGTGGCTTTACGTGGTGTGATTTTATCCGTATACGTAAAGTATTATCATGAAGAAAGTGAAAGATTAATGCTAATAAAAAGAGGAACATAAGAAATGAATGAAAAGTCTTGCAAGTAAATGTTAAAGGAGGTTCATAACTCATTGAGAGTTGCTAGCTCAACTGTGTGTATTATAGCATGCGATCTTGGCTAACCCATGAGGGTTCACACATAGGGGGGATTTGTCTTGGTGATTGATCCCATAGTGCGAAACGAGGTCCTTGTCACTTAACCCCGAGAATGAGGTGGTTGTGTGCTCAACGATGGGGGTAAAGTTATGACAGGACTTGGAAATCGTGAAAGATAATGAAAAAGTACGAAACGAACGAATGAGTATGATAATGAAAGATAACAATTTTATACCTTGATGTATGTACGATGAATGCTCACGTACGAAAGTAAGAAAAGTATTTTATTAAAAAGGGGTATTTTCATATATAAATGATACAAGATATTTTAACGCTTTAAAACTAGAGCTCACTCAACAACGCTGACTTTTATGCATTTTCAGTTGGCAGGTAATTGTTGCTGATGATGGCACGCGGGGGAAGCTACTCGACAGGGCAAGATTGACATCCGTTCATCCTTAATAATATTGCTGTTTTGTAATGCAATTAAACAGAGTCTTTTGTAATTCAAATACAATGATGTATTGTTTAGCAACAATAATTATTAATGAAATGAATGGCTTTTGTTAACTTAATTCCGCTGCAATATTTTATGAAATGTGTAATGTTTAACATAATAATGCTATGATCGTCCAACTGTGAGGTCTCCGGGAACGGGGCCTTACACCATCCAACCGTGAGAAGAGATAAACTTGTTTATGATTTGTTTCTGTTTGTTAGGCCTTTTATTTTAGGATTTTGTTTTCATTCATGATTATCGTTTCCTTGTTTATTGTTTCTAGTTTCCTATTTATAATTGTAAAACTCTTTTGGTTGGGTGGTGAATATTTATTGAAGTTTATTGAAGAAATGTGTTTATCGTTTTCTTGATCTCGGTTGGCCGAGATCCTTATCTGCGACGCCGGGAGCTTGGTTGGCCAAGTATCGACGCTGCTAGGTTTGGCCTAGGTTCGTTCTTTGCTCGTGGATCCGCATCATCCTTGGTACCGGTTCTGATTTTGGTTCTTGTTCCAGTTCCAAGGCTGCTCGTACGCCACAAGTGCCTCAGCTACGCGTTCGTTGATAATAGTTTCTAACTTAGCGTGAGTCAAGTTATAGCGTCATGTCCACGTTGGCATCCACTTCTTTTTCCTGGCGTGATTCTTTGCATTATATACAAAAAGAATAAAATATTCAACATATATTCATCATAATGCATAAGGTAAATAATTATGCCTCACATAACCACTACATTTAATATTCAAATAATAATCCTTCAAAAAATAAATTGTAAGAAGTACATTCTACTAAAATTAAACCATAAAAATTTAAAGTATATCAATTGGATAGTAACAACTCTGCCTATCTAAGTTAAGATAAGGAAAATAAAATAATTAGTTCGCACTGTTAGTTGAAGAGAGAACAGATCCATTCTCATTTATGTCCACTTCAAGGTCCTGCTCTGGGTCTTCTTTTGGATCTTCCTCGAATATCGGGTGCATTGTGTAACATTTGATCCATTTTAAAATGTAAACCCGAACCTGTTTGAGTCAACTTTATATATCAAATTTATTATTTAGTCATTTTAATTATTTTGGTGTTAAAAAATAATAAATGTGTCATTTATTCAATTTAACAAAATTTCATAAATTATAAACTAAATTTTTATAAATTTAGAAGGTTTATTACAAGTTATGAGATTTTATTTATTCAATTTAATTAAATAATTCAATTATAAAGATTTAAAGATTTATAAAATCATAAAGTTTCATAAAATAAATAATTTGATTAATTTATAAATTAGAGTTTTAATAAGTCCAAGGGCTAAAATGTAGTTTTAGAAACTTTATTTAAAAGGTTTTGACATGAAATAATAAGTTTCTAAAACTACGGGAACTAAAAGTGTAAATTATGTTTTAAATCCAACCCAACCCCCGTATCTCTAGCATCACCCCTAAAGAATCTCCGACCAACCTCCGCTAGCCACCAAACCATGTAAACCAATCGACTCAAACCCAATCAAACCACTACCGATTTGCCGTGAACGAAATTCAAACCAAGCACCCAAATTAATTTGGAATAAAACATTCTTTAAACCATGTTAACTCAAAACTGAACTCTGCAAATCAGAATCGAATCTATTTCACTTGAAACTCGACCACTTAACTTAATTTCTTCTTCTAAAACGCAATGGTGATCATTGTGGCTAAAATCATCTAATCAATTTGATAACCGAGAAAACTATATCAAATTCGAATGATTGTACTGACACAAACTCATGACGCGTTCAAGTTATAACTAATAGAATTGATCCTTTATAATTAAGGGGGAACTCTTCACTCGATCTTTCTAAACTCTCTCAACTCTCAATCTTACATAAAACACACACACACATAATCCTTAGGCGTTATGGCAACCTAAGAAAACAAAATAAAGTATGTTAACACAAGGTTGATGAGTTCACAGGTTTAAATAATACAAACAAATTTTTATTTGATCTTAATATTATTGTTATATCATTCGTTACTATAGTGCAAACATTATCACAAAATTCCTTACATTCTTGAACCGTTAGTAATGAGCTACCGAGGTAATTCTTAGCAGTAATACTAGGTTTGACAAAGCCCACCCGCGTTAGTCATGCTAACTCGACTAGAGGTCGAACGAGTGTTTAATTGACTTAACATTTACCATTGTTTAGTGATAAAACATGATGGAAAGGCAAACAACTTACAAATAATCAACATCGGTTTTAAAACCCCAAAATGGATAGTAAGTGAAAGTGGGGCCGTAAATACTCACCTTAGAATGCGTAACGAAAAGATAAAGCGGATGCTAGTTGCCAAACGCTACCTAACATATATAGGTTTATGAGTGTGTGTACATAATAGTCTATATAAACCTAATTGTATCCAAACAAGGTTAACTATTTTGGGGTGTGTTTTTTACCCGAACCTGAATATCAAACCCAAACTAAATCAACCTGAACCCGATTAAGGACAAGCCTGAGCAACCAAACCTGATTATTACATTAAACAAGACCAGATTATTATAAGATTTATGTCACCCCGATTAACTTGAATGTTAGTTTTTTAAAATTGTAAAGATTTGTATATATGTGTGTATTATGTTAGCGTTTGCAAAATTTGAAAATCATGGTTTTTGAAATTTTATATTTCATTGTTGTGATTCAGTTTTATACTATGAACTTTAAGAATAATCAAAATATAATAGTTTGAAACATTTGAATATACATAATAAAGTTAACGTAAGTAACAAAAACTTTTGGATCAAGATAATAAACAAATTCTATATTGATAACACATGTCAGATCTCCTACATGCACTTTGATTACGTACATTTGGCTTACACTAACATTTGAGATAATAAATAATCTAAAGGTTATTGATTTAGCCTAAACCGGATAAACGATTAACCCGACCTAAAAAAACCTGAAAACCCAAACACGAAAACTGATCAAATATTATTTATTTGGGTTGGTCTTTGCATTGATTTTCTACAGCTAAAAACCTGAGGAACCCAACCCAAGAAATCAGAAAACCGATTAAAAACCCCGAATGACACCCCTATAACTATTGGTGTGTTTGAAAAAAGCTTAAAATGTTTGACAAGTTTATCTATTTGACCAAAGTTGACTTTTATTGACCAAAATTGATTAGTTTGACCCGGCGACCTGTTGGTGACTCAAATCAGTAAAAATATGTTTAATCAAAGTCAAATAGTCCAAACAAGGTTGCACATAAATTTTCATGTCCTAAATATATTTCATATCGTAAATCTATTTATGAAAATTTTGTATCTTTGGAAAGTATGATTTTGTTACACATGTGTAATTCATTTTCAAAACTGTGTAACATATCATTACAAGTAGATCACATATCATTTATCTAATTCTCAATCCAAGCATGTTAACATTACATAGAA